>NW_020870801.1:880114-907614 GCF_003789085.1 Penaeus vannamei
ATCATCATCCTATCCCACCATCACCTGGCCCAGTTTCATCATCATAATCAATCTATCATCCACCATTCCACTACTTCCATCATCACCCACCAGTGTCATCATCATCATTCTCCATCACCATTCATATTCATCCATCACTAACTAGTTCATCATATTCATCAATCAACCACCAGTTTCATTCATATCATATCATTCAACATCATCATAATCCATCCACCCACCAGTTTCAATCACCTCATCACACGCCAGCATCACCACCCATTCACAAACCCCATTATTTCCCTATCAACCATCATTAACAAAACACCACGTCCGACATTTCAGCTTTGTTTTTTTCCCTTCTTTGAATTTGCCATCTGATAAAATCCTTCCTTTAACAGGCTAATGGGCTCATTATAATCGGTCTGGGTGCAATCTGATGGTCTCAGATTTGAGCTTGAGATGGAGAGAGGGGGGAGGGGGGAGGGAGGAGAGAGAGAGAGGGGGGGAGGGGAGGAGAGTGAGGGAGAGAGAGGGGAGGGAGGGGGGCCTCAGGAGCAGATAGAGAGGTCGGGGAGGAGAGGTAAATGGGATGAGAGAGGGGGGTGCTAGGACACGCGGAGAGGCGCAGAGCAGTGCGGATGCGTGAGGAGATGGGCCACTGAGAGGCGGTCGGAGGAGAGGGACGAGCTCAGGGGGGGGGAGGGGAGGAGAGGGACGAGAGAGAAGGGGCGGTAAGGGGCTGAAGAGAGAGGGAGAGAGGGGGGAGAGAGAGAGAGTGGGGGAGGGATGAGAAGGAGAGAGAGGGGGGGGAGGGAGGGAGGAGAGGAGAGAGAAGAGGGGGGAGGTGAGGGAGAGAGAGAGGGAGGAGGAGAGAGATGAGAGACGAGGAGAGAGAGAGCAAGAAGAAGAGTCAGACGAGAGAGAGAGAGTAGAGAGCGAGAGAGAAGAGCGAGAGAAGAGAGAGAGAGAAGCATGAGACGAAAGAAGGATACAGCAAAGAGACAGAGAAATCCCAAGATCAGCCGCCCCCCTCCCTCCCCCAAAGAAAAACATTAATAACAAAAAAAGTACAAACACGCCGTCGAATCCAACGTCACTGGTTATCTCATCACCAAGCCTCTAACATCATCATAACACTATCCATCTTGTCATCACTGTGTCATCATCACCATCAATATCAGCATTCTTACTATCACTGTAATCATTTTCATTATTATTATTCTCATTATCATTATTATTAATCTCATCACCATTATTATTATTACTAATGTAAAAATAATCAATATCATCACCCCATCATCATCATATCAACATAATTACTATCACCGTTATTATCATTTTCATTATTATTACTATTATTATCATCATTTTTATTAGCATCACCATCATTGTTTTTCTAATAAAAATAATAAAATCAATATCATCACCCGTTATCATCCTCCCATCATCACCATTCCCATTCTCTGCACTTTATCACTGTCACTCATTGCCTTTCTAACACCCTCCCCCCCCTCCCACCTTCTCCAATCCTTCCCCCCTCCACACAGCCTAGATCCTTCCCCTACCCCCCACTTCTAGAATCCCCCTCCCCTCTCTCTCTAGATCCTTCCCCACCATTTAGAATCTTTCCCCCTCTCCACCTAGAATCCTTCCCCCCTCCCCCACCTCCTAGAATCCTTCCCCTCCACTTCTAGAATCCTCCCCCCCCACCTCTCCAACCCTTCCCCCTCCCCCACTAGAACCTTCCCCTCCTCCATCCTAGAATCCTCCCCCCACCTCCACCCACCTAGAAACCCTTCCCCCCCATCCCCCATCCCCCTCATCCCCCTCGAGAATGTAAGTGAATCTCTTAATCAAAGAAGAAAAAAGAAAGATTGATGACAATGTTTTGTTTTTGGCGCTTTTTTTTTTTTCTTTTTCTTTTTTTTTTTTTTTTGTTTTTTCTGGTCTTTGTTTATCGGTGATGACATGGCCTGACCTCTCTGTCCGTCGTTTTTTTTTTTTTTTTTTTTTTTAATTGGGACGTTTCACCTGGTTGTTTGGCTTGTTTTGCTGATTGCTTGATTACCTGGTTTTGGTTGATTGATTGATTGTTTCATTGGTCGGTCGTTTAGCTGTTTTGATTGATTGGGAGGGAGAGAGAGAGAGAGAGAGAGAGAGAGACAGAGATGGAGATGGAGAGAGAGAGGAGAGAGAGAGGGGGGAGAGGGAGGGAGGGAGAGGGAGGGGAGGGAGGGAGGGGAGGGAGAGAGAAGAAGAGAGAGAGAGAGAGAGATGGAGCAGAGAGATGGATAGATAGATAGATGGAGAGGAAGCAAATGAGAAACAAAAACTCCAACAGACTAAATGAACGAATAAATGAATCCGACACACCGACAATTCAACAACGTTATTATCTCCTTCTCAGAAGAATCATCTTAACATAATGACGACATGATTAACATAAAAATACATCAACGTCAAAAAAAAAAAAAAAAAAAAAAAAAAAAAAAAAAAGTTCAATTAAAAATAATAAATAAAAATATTATAAAAAATCGAATCAATATAAAAATATATAATAAAAATAAATAAAAAGTAATAGACGCTGATAATGACACTATTACTTCATTTATCTAGCTTTGCTTAATAGGGACTCCCATTCTGCTATCAAATATTCCGTGATTTATCAGTCTTCGGAGCTCGATAGGTGTTAATATTCAAATTTTTCTTATAAATCAGATTACTTTTGGATGAAATATTGCTTCGATGTGAGGGATATGGGGGGAGGGAGGGAGGAGGGAGGAGGGAGGAAGGAGGGGGAGAGGAGGGAGTGAGGGGGAAGGTAAAGTGGAGATGAAGGAAGGGTGATAGAGGGAGAGAGAGGGAAATGGAGGAGGGAGGGACGGGAGGAGGAGAGAGAGAGAGAGGAAAGAGAGAGAGAAGAGAGAGCGAGAGAGAGAGAGAGAGAGAGAGAGAGGAGAGAGAGAGAGAGAGAGAGAGGAGAGAGAGAGGAGAGAGAGAGAGAACACACAAGAGAACGAAGAAAGAAAGAAATGAAAGAGAAAGAGAGAGAATGAATTAGAAAAGAATGTGTGAGAAAGAGAGAAAAAAGAGAAAGAGAGAAAAAGAAAGAAAGAGAACAGACACAAGAGACAAAGAAAACAAGATCAACCGCTCCCCATCTCTGCCCCAGCCCCCCGCACAGACAGACAAACAGCGACGCAACAGGAAGAGCAGCGCCACCCTCAAAATCCAGACGCCCATAATAGAGGCGACTGGGCTAATCTACACAAACAGGCTGTGTCACACTATGCCATGACAGTCCCTCACCCCCCCCCCACTCGCTCGTTCTGTTTCCCCCCTGCTCGCCTCTCCCCTCTTCCATGTTTTCTCTCTCCATTTATTTTTCTTTCTTTTTTCTTTCCTCTCACTTACCACCTCCCCCCCCCACCCGGTCCTTGTCTTTCTCCTCGGCCTTTATTTCCTCGCTTTTCCTTTATTTATTTTTTTTTCATTTCCTTTTTCCCTGTCCCCCGGCCACCCCCCCCCCCTCCTTCTTCCCGAGGTCCGCATAGCGGCACGGAACACACAACACCGAGGAAAATAAAGAAAAGAAGGAAATGAAAAATGACTGTTTGTTTTATTCCGGACGCGGGAGGTTGGTGTTAAACGTTCGGTGTTGTTCGGGGAGTGATTTATTTCGACTTATTTTCGTCTTTTGGCATTTTTTTTTTTTTTTTTTTTTTTTTTGTATTTTCTTCTTTCTCGGAGGCAGGAGGAAGCGTTGTTGTTGTTGTTTTTTCTTATAGTTTCGGTGATATTATTGATTTTTTTACCTAAGGTCTGAATTGTGTCTCTTTTATTTCTCTCTTCTCTCTCTCTCTCTTTCTCTTCGGTCCCCGTTCCGGTTCATGTAGACAAATCTCTGTCTGTCTGGTCTCTACCATTTTTTCATCTCTTCTCTCCTTCATTACTTTTATCCCTCCCCCCCCCCCGCACTACTCTATATCTCTTCTTTCTCTTACTCCCCCCATCTCACTCTTCTCTATCTCCCTCTCTTTCATCGCTTGCTCGCGTTGCTCTTCTCTGTCTTCTCTCTCTCAGCTTCTCTCATTTTTTCTCTTCTCACATTCTATTTTCCTCAACCTCTCCACCTATGTTTTTACTTCATCTCCATCTCTCTCGCTTCTCTTTCATTCTCATTCGATCTCCTTCCTTTTTTTCACGTTTCTATCTCCTTTATCCATGTTCTCTCTCTTCTCTTCCTTTTACACCTTACACCCCTCCCCCTCCCCTTCCCCCTTTCCCATTCCCCCTCCCTTCCCTCTCTCCTTATAGAGTAAATCTCATCTTTAAATAAGTTTTACCTTTCTGTACATACATGGCCGTAAACTTTGTTCTGTGAACAATATGGTAAAGTACAATAATCTAACTGTACATATTAGTTCGCAATTATTCAAAACACGACATAACAACTTAAAAAAGGTGTTGGACTAAGAGAGAGTGAGGTAGATAGAGAGATATTATATAGATATATGATTAGATAGTGAATTTTTATATAATATATATAATATAGTATATATATATATATATATATATATAATATATATACATCTAGGAGAGGGAGGGGAGGGAGACGGAGAGAGAGAAGAAGAGAGAAAGAGGAAAGTGAAGTGAGTGGAGTGAGTGAGTGAGTGAGTGAAGTGAGTGAGTGAGTGAGTGAGTGAGTGAGAGAGAGAGAGAGAGCGAGAGAGAGAGAGAGAGAGAGAGAGAGGAAAAGATCATGAAAAAAAAAGAGAGAGAGGAGAAGAGAGAGAGAGAGAGAGAGAGAGAAGGAGAGAGAGAAGAGAGAGAGAGAGAGAGAGAGATATAGAAAAGAGAGGAGAGCGAGAACGCGTGAAATGTGTCGGTCAGCTTGAAGACGCCCAAATTCAGACTAAACCAAGTTCAGATAATGGGAGGATTTTTTTCTTCACCTTAAATGCACCACGTCCTCTTAAGGTATCGTAAGATGGACAGCCCCGCAATCTTTTTTTTTTTTTTTTTTTTTTTTTTTTTTTATTTTTTTTTGGTAAGGGTGATTAGGTCTACGATGATGCTATTGTAATTGGTTCGCTTGCCCCTCATCCCCCCCTCAAACCCCTCCACTACTCCAACCCCCTATTGCTAATTGCACGTAAATAAGTTGCAAGTCTATTTCTTATTTCAAAACCAAGATAATGACTGTTGTAAAACTCTAATGTATGGCGCCTGAAAAGATATAAGACTGTCTTTAAACAGTCGAACGAATACAGCAATGAAAGCAGAGAAAAAAAAGAAAAAAAAGAGCGGAGAGAAGAGAGAGAGAGAGAGAAGGGGGAGAAGGAGGAGAGGAGGGTAACAGAGAAAAAAAAAAAAAAAGAGAAAATTTGAGGGGGGGGGGGGGAAAGGGAAAAAAAAAAAAAAAAAGGAAAAAAAACAATAGGAAGAGGTGAGAGAGTGGGAGGGCAAGGAGGGAGAGAAGAGAGAGAGAGGAGAGAAGATGAGAAGATGAAGAGAGAGAGAAAAGTAGAAGAGATAGAAAGAAGAAAGAGAAGAAGAAAAAGAAATTTAGATGAGAGGAGAGAAGATAAGAAAAGATAAATAGAAAGAAGAGATAGAGAGAAGGGGGAGAGATGAATAAGGGAGGTGATAACAGAGAGGAGGGGGAAGGAGGGGAAGTGTCAAGAGACGAGAGAGTGAAGAGACGAGAGAAGAGAGAGCAGAGAGACGAGAGAGAAGAGAGAGAGTAGAGAGAAGAGAGAGAAGAAGAAGAGAGAGGACAGAGAGAGACAGAGAGAGAGAGAGAGAGAGGAGAGAGAGGGAGAGAGGAGAGAGAGAGAGACGAGAGAGAGAGAGGGAGGGTAGAGAGAAATGGGAATGAAATTAATAAAAAAAAAAATCTGAGCCAAATTTCGCTGAATCATTCCTCATTCAATGTTCATTTTTTTGTTATTCTATTATATCTCTACATTCTCTTCTATCGCGCATGACCTTGCGATTTCTGACTTTCACGCCGAGCTATCTCTCTCGCGCAAGAACACTTTATTCTTTCGGTGTGTACTTTAGCTATGTTCTTTGTAGATATGCCTTCAGTTTACGGCAGAATCGGGATTTATGAGGTATCGTTTTTAAATTCACTTCTGCTCTTTCTCTTTGTTTTTTTATCTCTCTTTTGTGTTTGCTGTTTTAATTTATTTATTTAATTTATTTGTATGGCTGTCTGTTCTGGTTATTTTATTTAAATATGTTTCTGTCTCTCTCGCTCTCTCTCTCTCTCTCTCTCTCTCTCTCTCTCTCTTCACTCTCTCTCTCTCGCTCGTTTTTTTTTTTTTTTTTATTTTTATTTTTTTTTTTTTTTTTTTTTTTTTTTTTTTTATTTTTTTTTTTTTTTTTTTTATTTTTTTTTATTTTTTTTTTTTTTTTTTTTTTTTTTTATTTTTTTTTTTTTTTTTTTTTTTTTTTTTTTTTTTTTTTTTTTTTTTTTTTTTTTTTTTTATTTTTTTTTGTTATTTTTATTTTTTTTTTTTTTTTTTTTTTTTTTTTTTTTCCCCTCTCTCTCTTTTACACTGCTCCTACTTCACCCTTTCTCTCTCTGCTCTCTCTCTCTCTCTCTCTACTCTCTCTCTCTCTCTTCTCTCAATCTCTCTCTCTCATCTCTCTCTCTCTCTCTCTCTCTCCTTCTCTCATCTCTNTTTTCCCTATCACTCTCTCCTCCTCTCCGATTTCCGCTTTCTCACTCTCCTCGCCTCTTCGGCAATTTGCCCCTTTTCTCCATCTCTCCTCCCTCTCCATCTCCCCCTTCTCATTCCCTCTCCTCCCTCTCGAATTTCCCCTCTCATCTCTCCTACCCTTCTCCATTTCCCTGTCTCATCTTCTCCTCGCCTCTCCTCCAATTTCCGCTTCTCCATTCTTACTCTCCTCGCCTTTTCCATCCCCTTCTCTACTCTCTCCTCCCTCCCCGCATTCGCAATCTGATCTCTCGCGCGTCGCAATCCTTATCTCCCTTCTCATCATTCCTGCTCGCCTCTTCTCCCATTTCCCCTCGCCTCTCTCTCCCTCTTCATCTCCTTCATCCCATCCTCTCCTCGGTCTTCTCCACTTCCTCCCTCTGCGCCTCTCTCCTCGCATCCTTATCTCTTCTCCATCATCTCTCCTTCCCTCTCCATTTCCCTCTCCCGTCCGTCTCCTCCCTCTCCATCTCCCTTCTCATCTCCTTCGCTCCGCTCTCCATTTCCGCTCTCTCTCTCGTCCTCCATCCCTATCTTCTGCGATCATCTCTCCTCCGCACTCCCATCTCCCTTCTGGCATCTCTCTCCCTCTCCATTTCCCTCTCCCTCTCTCCTCCCTCTCCATCTCCGCTTCTCATCTCTCTCTCCCTCTCCATTTCCCCCTCTCTCTCCTCATCCATCTCATCATCTCTCCTCCCTCTCCATTTCCCTCTCCCTCTCTCCTCCCTCTCCATCTCCCTTCTCATCTCTCCTCCCTCTCCATTTCCCTCTCCCTCTCTCCTCCATCCCTATCTCTCTCATCATCTCTCCCTCCTCTCTCATTTCCCTCTCCCTCTCTCCTCCATCCCTATCTCTCTCATCATCTCTCCTCCCTCTCCATTTCCCTCTCCTCTCTCCTCCCTCCTCCCTCTCCATCTCCCTTCTCATCTCTCCTCCCTCTCCATTTCCCTCTCTCCTCTCTCTCCATCCCTATCTCTCTCATCATCTCTCCTCCCTCTCCATCTCCCTTCTCATCTCTCCTCCCTCTCCATTTCCCTCTCTCTCTCTCCTCCATCCCTATCTCTCTCTCATCTCTCCCTCTCGCCTCTTCCTCTGAACTGCAGCGAGAAGCAGAGAAGAAAATTGTCTCCTGTCTCTCAAGTGGCTGTACCGCATCGTCCGAAGATATTATTTTTTTTTCTTTTTTCTTTTTCTTTTTTTGTTTTGTTTTCGTGTTCTCCGTTTTCGTTTTATGGATTTTATATGTTTATTTATTTTTCCTATTGCATTTTCGTTTTATGGATTTTTTTTTTATGTTTATTTATTTTTCCTATTGCATTTTCGTTTTATGGATTTTTTTATGTTTATTTATTTTTCCTATTGTATTTTTGTTTTATGGATTTTTTATGTTTATTTATTTTCCTATTGCATTCGTTATTTGTATGTTGTTTATTTTTTCTTTAGTGTTTTTATTTATTTATCTGTTTATTGTTATTATCTTCATCGTTACCAACATTATTATCTCATCATTGTTGTTGTTAATGTTATTCCTTTTACCTTTAATATGACAATCATTCTTCTTATCCGCTGCCTATTATCATTATTATCGTTATTTTTTACTGTTATTATTATTATAACTGTTGTTGTTTATTGTTATCATCATCAAAGTCATTATTTTCATTAATATTACAATTACTATTATCTTCATCATCATCATCATTATTTAATTATTTTATTATTGTCCATTAGTTGTATTATTATTTCATTGTCATATTATTTTGTTGTTAGAGAGAAGAGAGAGAGAGGAGAGAGAGAGAGGAGAGAGAGAGAGAGAGAGAGAGAGAGAGAGAGAGAGAGAGAGAGAGAGAGAGAGAGAGAGGAGAGAGAGAGAAGAGAGAGAGAGAGAGAAAATATAGAATTGAATATGAGAATGAGAATGAAAATTTAGAATGAGAATGAGAATAAAAGTGGAGAATGTGAAGAGAGAATAAGAAAGAAATAAGAATGAGAAAGAGAGAACGTGAGGAATAGAGAGAAAGATAAATACTCGTATACACACAGATAGCATCTTCTCTCTCTTCTTCATCTTCCTTTTATTCTACTTTCCCTTTATTTTCGACTTTCACGTTCCTCGCGAAAATATCCCCGGCCTTCATTATCTACTTTTTATTCATTTTTTTCATTTCCTTTTATTTGGTGAACCATTATAGTCTGTTCTATTTAAGATCTATTTTGGGTTCTCTTTCCTGCGAATAAGAGAATTTTTATTTTGGGAGAATGGAAAGAAGAAGAGGGAGGTAGAAGAGGAGAAGGAGGAGGAGGAGAGGAGGGCGAGGGCGAGGGGGAGGTGAAGGGGGGAGGGGGAGGGGGAGTAGGAAGGAAGGGGAGGAGGAGGAGGAGACGAGGACAAGGGGGAGGATTATGGTAGGAGGAGGAGGAGGAGAGGAGAGGAGGAGGAGGAGGAGGAGGAGGAGGAGGAGGAGGAGGAGGAGGAGGAGGAGGAAGAGGAGGAGGAGGAGGAGGGGTAGAGTAGGTGGAGTAGGAGAAGAGGTTGTGGAGGAGGGATGAGGAAGTAGAGTTGTTAGAGGAGGAAGAAGGAGATGCAGGAGGAGGAGGAGGGGCAAGAGAAAAATTGAGAGAGAAAGGGGATAAGAGCAGACGAAAATAAAGAGAGGGAAAGAAGAAACATGAGCCGAAAAGAAAACGAAAGAGGAATAGAAGAATAAAAGCTAAGAAGAAGAAAGAGCTCTTTCGCTGAAGGAAATTAGAATAATCTACCGCTGAATGATTGTAGTTTAAACTCTTGCACGCTAGTTTACTTACCTCTCTCCTCTCCTCTCGCTGCTCTCTTCTCTCTCTCTCTCTCTCCCTCTATATACTATTATAATATATATATATATATATATATATATATTATATATATATATATATAATGCATATATTATATATATATATATATATATAAGAGCTTATTATATATAATATTATATATATATATATATGAGAGAGAGAGAGAGAGAGAGAGGAGAGTTCCATGTATGTATGTATTATGTATTGTACTGCTCATGTATGCATGCATGCATGCATGCATCACACACATTTACACACATGACATCTCAGGCGATATTATACGACCAAACTCCCCCAAAACACCCCACCCCACCCCACCCCCCCATGGCCTTCGCTCCACAGAATGATCATATCCCCGAAACGACCTCTTGTTGTGCAAACCTGATCCTCGCATAATTGCACAATCGCATAATTTCGATCAAGTTTGGCAAAGGTCGTCAGCAGAATTCAGAGCGGAAAGAGTGAACGAGGTCCGTGCGGCTGCGAATTGCTTGTTTGCTGCGGGAAGTGGGGGAGGGTTAATGGTGGTAACCATTGGGTGGTATATTACGTTTGTTAATGTTATTGTTATTATAGTTATTTATTGTTATTGTTGTTTTTGTTGTTTGTGGTTGTTTTTTGTTACCAGTTATTTATATTATTATATTTTATCATGCTGTTGTTGTTGTTGTTGTTGTTATTGCTGTTGTTGTTATTATAAATTATATTTGTACTATTGTTATACTTTTACTACATACATATATAATATAACATACATAGATATATATACATATTATAATATAACAATACATACTAAATATACATACCACTACACTACACATCATGCTACAAACATACTGCATTAACATACTAACAATTATGTGTATATATTATATAGTATACATATATCTATATAGTATTATATTTATATATATATATATATATAATATATTATTAGATACTATCTATGATGTGTGTGTGTGTGTGTGTGTGCTGTGCGCCGATATATATATACTTGTGTGTGTGTGTGTTGGTGTGTGTGTGTGTGGTGTGTGTGGTGGTGTGGTGTGTGTGTGTGTGTGTGGTGTGTGTTGGTGTGTGTTGTGTGTGTGTGTGTGTGTGCACATGTATATTATTTTCCATCTCTGTTAGTCTTGTTGTTGATGACAACGACAATCAACAATCTGGTGTATTTTGTGGCGACATAATTCGTCAAGAGTGGCATGAATGGATGGGAATTATTTTTTGTAGTCTTGTCCTCTTTTTCCTCTTACTTTTTTCCCTTTTTTTTTCCTGTTTTCCTGTTTCTATTTCCCTCTTGGCCTACGTCTTCTTTATTATCATCCTTGCCATCTTTCCAGATATCTATTTTATCCTATTATCTTCTTCCTCTCCCTCTCCTTCTCGCCTTCACACCTCTGGCGTCCCCTCCTCCCCCTCTCTCCCTCTGGCCCCCTACTCTACAGTCTCCCCTCTAATCTTTCCCTTTTCTCACCCCCCCCCCTAGTCCTCTTGCCCTTCAGCCACCCTGTTCTTGCCCTCCCCCCCTCTTCTCCCTGTTCTTGCCCTTCCCCCTCCTCCCCTTGTTCTTGCCCTTCCCTCTCTCCCCACTGTTATTGCCCTTCCCCTCTCCCCTCAGTCCCCTCATCTTCCCTCTAACCTATCCGTCTCTCCCCTTTTCTCCTCTCTCCCTCATCTCCCTCTCTCTATCCCTCTCCCTCCTCTTGCCCCTCATCCCCCTCTCTCTCCCTCTCCTCTCCCCTCCTCTCTCACTTCATTCCCCCCTCTTTCCCCCCCCCCCCTCATCTTCTCTCTCTCCCTCACCCCCCTCTCTCCCTTCTCCATCCTTTCATCCTCTCCTCCTCTCCCTCTCACCTCTCTTCCCTCTCTCTTCCCCTCACCTCCCCTCCTCACTCTCCCTCTCCATCTTGCCCCTCGCCCCCTCTCTCTCCCTCATCCGCCTCTCGCCTCCTCCTCCTCTCTCTCATCCCCCTCTCCCTCCCCTCCTCCTCCTCTCCTCTCCCCTCTCTCTTGTCCCCTCCTTCCCTCATCCCCCTCTCATCTCCCTCAACCTCCCTCTCTTCTCCTCCCCTCTTCCTCCTCCTCCTCCTCCTCTCTCTCCCTCCCCTCTTCCTCACCCTCCTCTCTCACCCCTTATCCCCCCTCTCTCCCCTCTTCCTCCTCTCTCTGCCCTCATCCTCCTCCTCCTCTCTATCCCCTCCCTCTCTCTCCCCCTCATCCCCTCACCCCCTCTTCCTCTTCTCCTCCTCTCCCCTCTCCCCTCACCCTCCCTCTTCCTCTCCTCCTCTCTCCCCTTCCTCTCCCCTCATCCCCTCCCCCCCCTCTTCTCTTCCCTCCTCCCCCTCTCCCCCCCTCTTCCTCTTCCTCCTCTTCTCCCCTCACCCCTCCCTCTTCCTCTCTCCCCTCTCTCCCCTCTCTCTCCCCTCAGGACAATGGCCCTTTTTCCCGCGCCGAGAAGACTCGCGGATTTGTCGCGAGAGATTCACTTCGCGAGCTCAATGGCCATTTCCCTAAACACAATACTCTGTCATAAATATCTATTTTCTTCCCCTGCCTTTTTTCTTTTTCTTTTTTTTCTTCTTCTTCTCTCTCTCTCTCGCTCTTTAACTGTTTGTTTGTTTGGTTGGTTGGTCGGTTGGTTTGTTTTTCATTTAGCTCATCTTTTTTTTATTTTTTAAAACTATTTCCTGTTTTTCTTTTTCTTTTTCTTTTTTTCTTTTCTCTTCTTTTTTCTTCTTCATTTTCACTTCTCTTCGGTTTTACTGTTCTTTTTTTCTTTTGTTTTCCTCTCCTTTCCTTCTCATTCCTCTTCCTCTTCCTTCCTAGCTCTCTTATTTATTCAATTTTTATTCTTCTTCTGTTCCCTCTTTCTTATTCTTCTCCCTCTCCCTCCCCCTTCCGGTCTCTCCGTTATCTCTCCCTTCCCCTTTTTATCGCCTCCTCTCCCTCCCCTTCTATTCTCTTTGTTATTCCTTCCCCTCCCTTTCCTTCTCAGCTTCCTCTCCTTCCCCCTCCTTCATTTCTCCTTTCCTTTATGTTATTGATAAAGGGAAGAAGAAGAGACAGCAAGAGGCGGTCAGTGGGGGGGGGGGGCAGAAGAGGGGAGGAAGAAGGAAATGGATAATAAGGTAAAGAGTAAAAGGTAAGATGAACGCCTTGCGAAAGAGGGAATGGCAAGCAGGGGATAGAGAAGAGGGGAATGGAATGGACGTGGAGAGAAAGGGAGTTGAAGGGAGGGAGATAGAAAGGGAAGTGGAGATGAAGAGAACTGGACGGAAAGAGGTAGAGGAAAAATGGAGAGGGGGGAGAAGAAAGGGAAGAGAGAAGATGATAATTGGATGGAAAGAGGTGAAGGAGAAAAGGGAGAGAGAAGAGGAGAGAAAGAAAGGGAAAATGGTTGAGGAGACGGAAGATGGGAAAGATCGAAAGTGAGAAGAAGAGGAGAGAGAGGAGAGTGAAGGAAACGGGAACAAGAGGAGAGAGAGGAGAGTGAAGGAAACGGGTACAAGAGGGAGAGTAGAGCAGAATAGAAGAGAGGCGATAGATGAAAGAAGCCAAGAGAAAAAAAAGGAAAAGGAAGAAGAGAGAGGGAAGAGGAGAAAGAGGAGAGACAATGGATGAGAGAAGACAAGTTAGAGGAGCCAAGCTAGAAGAGGAGAGAGGGAGGGAGAGGAGAACGAGGTGAGTGACGAGGGATGAGAGGAGCCAAGAGAGAAGAAGAGAGAGGAGAGAGGAGAGAATGGAGAAGGTATCATAGAAAATGAGAGAGGAGAGAATAGAGAGTGGATAGAAGAAGAAAGAGAAGAGAATGGAGAGGTAAAAGAAAAGGAAAGAGAAGAGGAGAGATAAGAGAATGGAGAGGAGATAGAAGAAGAGAGAGGAGATAGAAGAGGAAGAGAGATGGAGGGAGAGATGAGATATAGAGCGGGAATAGAAGAGAACAGGAGATAACGGAGAGAGAGGAAGAATTGAGAGGAGATAGAGGAGGAAGAGAGAGATAATAGAGAGGAAGAAGGAGAGGAGATAGAGGAGGAGAGAGGAGAGCAGGGAGAGGGGAGAGAGGAGGAGAGGAGAGCATGGAGAGGGGAGAGATGGGTGAACTTTCCAAGGGTGTAATCAAGCCGACTCTCCTCTCCCGCGGGTCTCCCTGTTGGCCGCGAGACCCTGTGATAATCCCCTGTTAACGAGGCTGAGTGGAGAGACAGGGAGAGGGAGGGGAGAGAGGAGGAGAGAGGGGGAGGGGGAGGGGGAGAGAGGAGGGGGAGGGGGAGAGGGAGTGGGAGAGGAAGGGGAGAGAGGGGAGTGGGAGAGGAAGGGGAAGGAGTGGGAGTGGAAGGGGAGAGAGGGAGGGGGGGGGAGGGGATGGGAGGGAGAGAGGGGGAGGGAGGGGAGAGGGGGAGAGAGGGAGGGGAGGGGAGAGGAAGGGGGAAGGAGTGGGGGGGAGGGGGAGGGAGGGGGGGGAGAGGATGGAGGGAAGGGAGAGAAGGGGAGGGAGGGGGAGGAGGAGGGGGGAGGGGGGGGAGTGGGAGTGGAGGGGAGTGGGGGAGGAGGAGGGAGACGAGGAAGGGGTGAGGAGGAGAAGGAGAGAGGGGTGGGGGAGTGGGAGGTGAGAAGAAATAAAAATAGGGATAGAGATAGAAAGAGATAAGAGAGAGGAGAGAAAGACGAGGAGAGCAGAGACAGAGAGATACGAAAGGAGAATGGAGAAAGAGAAAACAGACAAACGAAAGAACAGGAACAGAGCGCGGCGCAGGAGCCACAAGAACCGCAGGGAAACCACACTGGCCTCGACATACACACACACGAGAGAGTAAACGTTAAGAATATACACCCACAAAATACACAGAAGAAATGAAATGCAAAGATTCCTGGAGATGCGGTGATGAAATATTCGAAAGATTTTTGCTCTATTCTGACAAATATTAATTTGTTAATTGCCTATTCAGATTGCTTTGCATATTTATTATTTGTGTTGAGCAAATTAAACCTCGCCTGATACACACACACACAGATGAGTCAAGACTTATAAAGTGGGACGGAAAGAATTAGGAAAAGAAAAAATAAATATATAGTTAGTTACACCACACACACACACACACACAGCACACACACACACACNATAATATATAATTATATATATATTATATATATATATATATATATATATAACATATATATATATATTATAGTTATACTATATATATATTATTCACTATATATTTCGTATACACATATAATATACATATACATACATACATACATACATACATACATACATACATATATCATATATATAATATATATATATACTATATATATAATAATGTGTGTAAGAATTGTGCATGGTGACTTGGCCTGTGATGTGCTGTGTGGTGTGTGTTGTGTGTGTGTGTCTGCTTAATTATATGTTTAAACTTATTTCGTCATATCGTATATCTCTATCTTACATCTATCCATCTCTACCTATCCTCAATCTGACACAACCCTTCCCCACCCCGGCCCCACCCCACGTCCCCACCCCCAGTTCCCACCACAACCTACCCACTCAAGTCCCCATCCACCACCCAGTCCCCCCTCCACCACCCCCACCCCTACCCCGCCCCACCCCACCTCCCCACCCCCCCACCCCAGTCCCCCGACCACCCACCCCATTCCCCACCCCACCCTACCCCCTCCCGCCCCCCCCCATCCCGCACCCTACCCACGCCCACCCATCCCCCACCCCACCCTAGCCCCACCCCATCCCACCCATCCCAATCCCCCCACCCCCCACCCCCCACGTACCTGCCCCCGTGAAGTTGGACGGCAGGCGCGGCGGGGGGTCCTCCAGCAGTATGGCCCAGGCGTGTAAAAAGGCCGTGTTGATGTTCATGCCACGCCCACCGGAGAAGCTAGACCACGCCCTCTGAATGGCCCAAAGACTGACCGCTAGGACGAACGTGGCCGCTAAGATGGCTCCCCACAACTCCACTGTTTGTTGTTGTTGTTTTTTTAGATTAATTAATAATTTGGTTATGATTGATGTACCTGTTGTTTTGAAATGATGCTGATCATATGTTATTAAATGATTAAATTGCTATACTATTAGATTGACAAATTGCTATGTTATTAAATGATTAAATTGGCTATTTATTAAATTATTATACATGTATTAAATTGCTATGTTATTAAATGATTAAATTGCTATGTTATTAAATGATTAAATTGCTATGCTATCAAATTATTAAATTGCTAAGCTATTAAATTATCAAATTGCTATGTTATTGAATTATTGAATTCCTATGTTATTAAATTATTAGACTGCTATGTTATTAAACTATCAAATTGCTGATTATATATTTTTAAATGCCGGGATGATTATACTTAATTATGATTTCCTATTGCACTGGTTGCAGAGGAAGTAAAAACGAACTATAAAGTTTTAATAACCAGGAGCTCTTCGCTGTATTTTAGGAGATAATTTACAAAGAGTTGAATTGCTATTTATTTTTAGAAATATGTGTTGCAAAAGGAAATTCAGGAATGGACTTTCAGTTTAATGGTAAGAATAGACGATAAATTTTATCAAAGAAAAATGTTTAAATAATTCTAGTGAGATAATGAAGCAATCATTTGAATGCCGGAGAGAGAGAGAGAGAGAGAGAGAGAGAGAGAGAGAGAGAGAGAGAGAGAGGCAGACAGACAGACAGACAAATATGCAGACAGACAGAGAGAGGGAGAGGGAAAGAGAAAGAGAGAGAGAGAGAGACAGACAGACAGGCAGAGAGAGGGAAAGGGAGAGAGAAATAGGAAGAGAGAGAGAGAGAGAGAAAGAAAGGGAGATAGCACAGAGATACAGAGAGATTGACAAAAATAAAGACAAAGATAAAGACACAGAAACACCTAAACATACAGACAGGTAGGAAAGAAAGCAAAAAACAAACGAACAAAGAGCCACACGGACAAACGAAGAAACATAAACAAAAGCAGACCAGAAAGACAGCGCGAGAGAGACCACCTCAGCCCCGCCCACGAACCTCGAAAGGGCCTGACGAGTGCCGTGTGTTGGGGCAAGGGGCGTGGCTTGTGGGTGATCATCACGAAGGGCTCGTAGGCGTAAATTCGGGTGAAGTCAATGACCTGCTTCCTCGAGTGTGACCAGAAGAGCATAAGGGAGAAATCAGCGCGTTCTTGCTCGAGAGTTCCGACCATGCCTGACCAGACGCCGTTGTTGAGGGTGCCCCACTGGTCGTCCCATGCCATGCGCACTTCGTAGCTGGAATTCGACGGCAATTTATTGTATGTATATATATATATATATATATATATATATATATATATATATATATATATATATATATATATATATATATATATGTATATATATATATATATATATATATATATATATATTATATGTATATATACATATGTATATGTATTCATACATGTATATATATGTATATATATGTATGTCTATATATACACACACATACATATATATATATATGTGTGTGTGTGTATGAACACATACACACACACACACACACCCTCCCTATCCTCTCTCCTCCCCTTCCCCCTCCCCTCCCTCTCTCCCTCCTCTCCTTCCCTCCTTTCCTCCCAACCCCACCTCCCTCACCTAACTCATTCTATCCCTTCCTATCCATCCCTCCTTCCCTCCTCCTTCCTTACTCCCTCTACTCCCTCCCCTACCTCTCGCTACCTCCTTATCCTCTCTCTCCTTCCCTCCTTCTCTCCCTCCCTACCTCTACCTCCTCCATCCATCCATCCTCCTTCCCTCACTCCCTGTCCCTCCCTCCCTCCCTATCCCTCTTCCCTCCTCCCTCCTCCCTCCCTTCCCTCCTTCCCTCCCTCCTTCCCTCCCTACCCCCTCCTCCCTCCTCCTTCCCTCCCTACCCCTTCCTCCCTCCCTCCTCCCTCCCCCCCTCCTCCCTCCCTCCTTCCCTCCTCTATCCCTCCCTATCCCTCCTTATCTATCCCTCCCTATCCCTCCTTCCCTCCCTCCCTCCCTATCCCTCCTACTCCCTCCTCCCTACCCCACCTCCCTCTCCCAACTCCTTCTATCCCTCCCTCCTCACCCAACTCCCTCACCCAACTCCTTCTATCCCTCCCTCCCTTCCTCCTATCCTCCCTCCTCCTTCCCTCCTTCCTTCCCTATCCATCCATCCATCCCTCCCTCCCTCCCTACCCCACCTCCCTCACCCAACTCCTGCTATCCCTCCCTATCCTTCCCTCCCTACCCCCACCTCCCTCCCTCCTTCCCTCCCTACCCTCCCTATCCCTCCTTCCCTCCCTATCCTTCCCTCCCTCCCTACCCCCACCTCCCTCATCCAACTCCTTCTATCCCTCCTCCCTCCTTCCTCCCTACCCCTCCCTATCCCTCCTTTCCCTCCCTATCCTTCCCTCCTACCCCCTCCTCCCTCCTTCTCTATCCCTCCTTCCCTCCCTACCCCCACCTCCCTCTCCCAACTCCTTCTATCCTCCCTCCCTCACCCAACTCCCTCTCCTTCTATCCCTCCCTCCCTCCTCCCTCCCCCCTCCTTCCCTCCTTCCCTCCTTCCCTCCTCCCCTATCCATCCATCCCTCCCTCCCTCCCTCCTACTCCCACCTCCCTCACCCACTCCTTCTATCCCTCCCTCCCTCCCTCCCTCCCTCCCTCCCTCCTACCCTCCCTCCCTCCCTCCTTCCCAATCCCTATCCTTCCCTCCCTACCTCCCTCCCTTCCTTCTCTATCCCTCCTTCCCTCCCTCCCTACCCCACCTCCCTCACCCAACCCGACCACCCTCACGTGAAATTGAGAATGGAGGCGATGGTGTCCAACATGCGAACGTCGAGGGAGTCCTTGGGCGTGACTGTGGTGGCGGAGGCGTTGCTGTGGGGCTGGTGTTCCACGAAGGGAAAGAGCTCCTTCGCCACGACTCGGATCCTGTGGCCGTTCATGTCCTCTAGCTTGTCTGCGGGCGGGGCAGAAGGAGAGAGAGAGAGAGAGAGGAAGGTGAGACGAGTAGGTTTTCGATCCTGAGTGACTTGTTTTGATGCTATGGTTTAGAGGATTATTTTGGTTAGGAAAAAGAAAAGAGAAATATATTATTCGTTTTGTTATAAGAATAAGATCTGTCGTTCCTATGTGATTGATGTTTTAGTGTTGTAGTTAAGATAAAGCTGATATTTAGAAGAAAATAAAGTATTATTATTGGCTTCAAAATGTTTAAGATTTTTTGCTCTCGAGTAACTGGCGTTTCCGCGTTGTAATTTAAGCGGTTTGAATTCAAACAAAACTAATATTTTCAAAGAAGAAAAGGAAATGAAAGCATAATCTTCCTATCGCCTTAAAAGAGAATACGTTTTAGATCGTGGTTAAGAGGGTTGCTTGAAGAGAAAACAAACATTTAAAAAAATATATATATATTCTTATCTTCATACAAAGATTTCTAAGGTGCTTAATGTTTTAAGATTTTTTTTGTTTACACCTAAGAGGTTTATTGAAGGCGAGGGGAGCAACGGAAGGATATATATACACTTGAACTTGAGTATTTAAGGATCAAGACCTCGCTATGAAGTCCATGTAAGTTGGGGCAGAAGGAGCTGGATCTGTGTACATTTTCGCTGCTGTATTTGAGAGTCTAATATGTGTCTAAGACTTTATTCGTACGTTCATCTTGGGTCTAAGACTTTATTCGTACGTTCATATTGGGACTTGTACGGACTTTATTCGTTCATATTGCTTTATTCGTATCTTGTAAGACTTTATTCGTAACGGGTCTAAGACTTTATTCGTACGTTCTGTACGTTGGGTCTAAGACTTTATTCGTACGTTCATATTGGGTTTAAGACTTTATTCGTACGTTCATATTGGGTCTAAGACTTTATTCGTACGTTCATATTGGGTCTAAGACTTTATTCGTACGTTCATATTGGGTCTACTTTATTCGTACGTTCATATTGGGTCTAAGACTTGTACGTTCACTAAGACTTTATTCGTACGTTCATATTGGGTGTAAGACTTTATTCGTACGTTCATATTGGGTCTAAGACTTTATTCGTACGTTCATATTGGGTAATGGGAAAGGGATATCCGTATACACTTACACCTGAGTATATGTGTATTCAGGTTTGTGGTATATGTTCTCTCAGGCAGGAAAGGGAGGCTTTGTGAACACTTGCACCCGTGTAATTGTATGTTTGGTGCTGTATTTATATCTTGATCTACGACAAGCTGGAAGGTGTGGAATCTGTGTATATTTTCATGTATTTTGATTGGCAAGTTTTCTTTTCTTTCTTTCTTTCTTTCTTTCTTTCATTTTTTTTTTTTTTTTTTTTTGGGGGGGGGTATTTATAGTTACGTAGAAAGGGAAATAACCACAATAAGAAGTGAAATTAAACCGTGACGTGGATCATGCATCAGATAAGGTACTCAACGATATTTCGAAAAGTCACGCTTTCATCTTTTTTATTATTATCATTATTGTTATTAGTGGATGTGTTTTTTTTTCTTCTTTTTCTTTTTTGTACACGTCACTGTGTTTGTCTGTTGTTCATTATAGTTACATCGCTATCCACAGACACTCGGGCATTGCACAGAACCAACAAAGCCTGAGACAGAAGATAATCAACATACCTGGAAAAAATAATCAACATACCTGGAAACACAACATGGTTCTCGGAGAAACCCACATTCCGCTTCCAGTGCCCCAGCGTGCGCATGCCAGCCTGTCCAGCCCAGCAATACAGACAGCGGGAATAGCCTTGGAGAACCGTCGCGCATCCGGGACCTTTGCCTGAAATACCAAACGAGGACGTCGCTTTAACAACAAGAGAAAGAGAGAGAAAAAAAAATTGTGTCATTTTTTTTTTTTTTTTTTTACGTCCTAGATCACATGCAAAGACAAGAGAGAGAGAAAAAATTAGTGTCATTTTTTTTTTTACGTCCTAGATCACATGCAAAGTGAGTCGACGAAAGAGAAAAGTACATCGCAAATTCTCTTTCGCGAATGGGAAGTAAAAAGACATTCAAGCTAACGAAAATAAACTCAAAGACACGGCAGAGCAAAAGGAGAAAAAAAAATACACGTCAGTTGTCCTACAAGACGCAAAGTAAACATCAGACGACAAAAGACAAACTCTAAAAATCCCCCCAACCACCAGACACAAAGCAGAACCAAAACAAAAAGGGGAAAAAATACACACTCAAACATACTTTACGCAGATCTTCACCTGAGTGACAGACAGGAGTAGATGCTGTGGCGGTGTCAACAGGTGTCAGATACAGAGCATGTTTGGTATTCCGAAAGACAGGGTGTAGCAGGGTGTCAAGAGCGGCGTTCCTCGGCCCTGTCACGACCACACGGCACTCGGGACACAAGAACAGGCTGCTATTTTGAAGGAAGGGACTGGAAAGACATAATTTTCATTGTAATTAACTTCTTTCGGAGATTAAAAACCTTTCAAGAACTGCGACTCCAAATACATGGCATCTGCGCCTTGCCAGAGATATAAGATTATGATGATGAAAAACTATGACATTAAGACACATTTACGTTCGAAATCACAACTGCTATCATGTACTAGTGTCCCTTAACAACTGCCAAAAGCCTAAATCTTGTGTTCGTCCCTTAATAGCTGGAAAAAAAGGCTTTCTGTCCCTTAATAGCTGGAAAAAAGGCTTCTCTGTCCCTTAATAGCTGGAAAAAGGCTTTCTGTCCCTTAATAGCTGGAAAAAAGGCTTTCGACTATCGGTAAAAAAAGCTTTCTGCCCCTTAATAGCTGGAAAAAAGGCCTATGTCTTTCGGTATGAAACTGCTCACGGAAAACACTCCATTATCTTACGCCAGAGTCTCTGTGAAGACGGAGCTCTCGGGCGCCACCAGCAGGAGGGCGAGGCAAGGGCGTGTCGGATTCGTCTCCTCAAACCCACTGAGGGACTTCTTCAGGGGCGTCTTCGCCTCGATCACCATGTGTCCTTGGAAGGTTGCGGAGAGTCGCCTGCGGGAGGACGGCGCTGGGGGTCAGGTCTGTGGGTGGTGGTGGTGGGTGGGGTGGGGGCGAGTTGTGCTTCTCTCTCTCTTTCTCTCTTGGGTTTTTTAATCTCTTTCTTTTTTTATCTCTTTCTCTCTCTTTCTTTCTTTTCTTTCTCTCTCTCTCTCTCTCTCTCTCTCTCTCTCTCTCTCTTCTCTCTCTCTCTCTCCTCTCTCTCTCTCTCCTCTCATCTCTCCTCCCTCTCCCTCCCTCCTTCTCCCTCCTCCTTCTCCTCCTCCTTCCCTTCCTTCTCCTTCCTTCTCCTCCTTCCCTCTCCTCCTTCCCTCTCCCTCCTTCCCCTCCTCCCCTCTCCCTCCTTCCCTCTCCCCTTCCCTCTCCCTCCTTCCTCTCCTCCTTCCCTCTCTTCCTTCCCTTCCTCCTTCCCTCTCCCTCTTCCTCTCTCCTTCCTCTCCTCCTTCCTTCCCTCCTTCTCCTCCTCCTTCCTCTTCCCTCCTTCCTCTCCCTTCCCTTCTCCCTCTTTCTCCTTCTTCCCTCTCCTCCTTCCCTCCTCCATCTCCCTCTCTTGCTGCCCTCCTCTTCCCTCTCTCCCTCTCTCCCTCCTTCTCTCCTTCCCTCTCTCCCTCCTCTTTCCCCCTCCCTCTCCCTCTCTCCCTCCCTCCTCCTGCCTCTTTTCCCCCTCTCTCCCTCTCCTCCTCCTCCTCTCCTTCCTCTCTCTCCCTCCCTCTTCCCCCCTCCCTCTCCCTCCCTCCCTCCCTCCCTCCCTCTCCTCAACCACCAAAACCAGACCCAAAACTCACATCATATAACAAAAAGACCGATAACTGAATAACCAAAACGCGCCTATACCTGACAAAAGCAACTGCCAAGGGACTCTTGTCGGAAGGACTCGTCACCAGGGTCAGCTGACAGGTCCCCAGGTGGCGCTGAATCACCTGTGCAACGATCTCCGCAACGCCATCTGGGTCACGTGAGATCGCGTCATCCCCGGCACCCTTCGAGACAGAGCCATCTATCGGGGAAGATGTCGTCCTCGTCGCAATGGCAGACAGAAAACATGCGAGTATTACCACGTTCATGTGTAAGGAGGTCATGGCCGTGTCTCCGAGCTACAAAAACTGGAAAGAAAGTTATCAATTGTTGGGTAAGATAACGAATAAATAAGATATAAGGAAGGAGAGAAAGGGAGAGATATTACGTAACCGTCATGTCAGACTAGATATTACAATCAAAATGAAGAGAAGTCTAGTCGGACTCGAAACTTCACAGTTAAATTATTTTCTTTCTCGTTAAAAATGTAAGTTACGGAACAACTTCCGGGGATCAAGGCCCTTGGGATTCTCTCATTTCGGGTTAATAAAAAAAAAAAAAAATCTTCAGTTTTATAAGAATTTACTGACGTGAAAATTCCAAGGGATTCCTCCATAGTCATACACTCACTTAACGGGTAACAAATATCACTTTACCATAACGAAACAAGTAAAACTAAACAATAACGGATAAATATAAGCTCTAAATCAACGAGTACTTTCTTCCAATGTACGCCGTAAAACATGCACATTTTTTACTCTAAAAGAGGGCTTTCAATACCTGTGTAAACGAGATGATGTTTGATAATAAAGATAATGATAACAATAATGATATTAATAAGAACATCAATGATAATGATAACATTAATGATATTAATAAGAAGAACATCAATGATAATGATAACAATAATGATATTAATAAGAAGAACATCAATGATAATGATAACAATAATGATATTAATAAGAAGAACATCAATGATATTAATAAGAAGAACATCAATGATAATGATAACAATATGGCAAATGAATAATAGAATGATGATTAATATCAACAACAATATTTTTCTTAGAATGATAACAATAGTCATAATAAGAAGAAGAATTGATAATAATAATAATAATAGTAATAATGATAACAATAATGATAACGATACCAGTGATAATGATAATGATGATAATAAAATGATAATAATGATGATAATAATGATAATAATAAAATGATAATAATGATGTTGATAACAAAATAATAATTATTATAATGACGATAAAAATTATAACAATAAACATAATAGCAACAATAATAATAATAATTAAAAATAATAATACTTAAAAGAAATGCGATCCACACACCAAGCCAAGAGACAGCTGGAGGATAACACATCGACGGATATGCAAAGAGAAGGATAATAACCTAGCAAACTGCATATTCTGCAATGGTATCCGTGCTCTCATTGGCTACATTGCGAAACGATAATTCAGTAGGGAAAGTGAGTTTATTTCGTGCTGATGAAATAATTGCAGCCAAATCGACGGATGATTTCACTGCAAAATGAAAATTCCAAGATGACTGCAAAAAGATTTACATTGACGACAAAAAAAAACTTTTTGCAACAGAGGATAAAAGCTCATGTCAGGGCTAAAAGTTTGTGAGGTAATATACATAAAGAGGCAGTGAAGATGTCTTTTGAAGCTGTAGATGATGCATAAAAGATGATGCAGAAGAGGAAAGTAAAATAAAGGAATTTAGAGCAGGGATACACTCTTGTATCGTTGTGAAGGTAAAGTTACAAGGTAGTGAGTGGGGAGTATGGGCTCTCTCTCTTTCTTTATCTATCTATCCATCTACGTCTCTTTCTCTCTCTCTCTGCCTTTCTCTCTTTCTCTTTCTCTCTTTCTCTCTCTCTCTCTCTCTCTGTCTTCTCTTTCTCTCTCTCTCTTTCTCTCTCTGTCTTTCTCTCTCTCTCTCTCTCTCTCTCTCTCTCTCTCTCTCTCTCTCTCTCTCTCTCTCTCTCTCTCTCTCTCTCTCTCTCTCTCTCTCTCTCTCTCTCTCCTCTCTCTCCCTCTCTCCCTCTCTCTCCTCTCTCCCTCTCTCCCTCTCTCTCCCTCCCTCCCTCTCTATCTATTTATTTCTCTCTCTTTACTTAACTCCTACTCTAAAAATTAAACTCGTGGGATGGTGTGTCCATTTCCTTGCCTTCAGCATGTAAAATTACCCGTAAGTACCAAGTCCTATCCTATTACAGTACTTCCTTGAAATTACACAGCAGGATAGTTCGGGGGAAGAAAGTGCTCCCGTTCTAAAAATAGATCTGAGATTTTCGCCTTTTATCTCAGTGTATTCAAGTGTGACTAATTTTCCAAACTTTCATGAGGATTTTCGATTTTGTTTGTTACTCTTGCTAACAATGACACTAAGAAATCCTTTGTTTTGTTTGGATAAAAGAAACATCTCGACGGGGGTATATCAATTAGTTTTTTATATGGGGGGGGGGGGTACAGGGATCTAAATTGCCGACAGAAATACTGGGGATTACACTTTTTTTTTTGGGGGGGGGGGAGGTGCATTTTTTTTAGATATCGGGGTACAAGCTTCTAAGTTTCTGTAAGGGAAGCAAGCTGTTAATATCATATGGAGGTACGTGTTTCTATTAATTTATTTTGTATTATTATTTTTTCTTTCTTCTTTTTTAGGAAGCGCAGGCCTCTAATTTCTACAGAGGATGTAGGGTTTCAATTTTCTCTTAAGGGTAGATAGGCTTCTAAGTTCTACTAATGGGAGTAGGCTTTTCGTTTCGATAGAGAGACAGGGCTTTTGGATTTTCATTGGATTTTTAAGTTTTATAGAGAGTGCAGGTCTTTTGAATTTTTATTTCGGGACAAAATAAAGTTTTCTTATAAAGGGGGTGCTGGACTCGTATTGGGGGACAAGCTAAAGAATTCTTTTAAAGGGGGTGCTGGACTTGTATTGGGGGACAAGCTAAAGATTTCTTATAAAGGGGGGGGCATTGGGGACAAGCTAAAGATTTGTGTGGACTTGTATTGGGGGACAAGCTAAAGATTTCTTTAAAGGGGGTGCTGGACTTGTATTGGGGACAAGCTAAAGATTTCTTTTAAAGGGGGTGCTGGACTTGTATTGGGGGACAAGCTAAAGATTTCTTTTAAAGGGGGTGTGGACTTGTTGGGGGACAAGCTAAAGATTTCTTTAAAGGGGTGCTGGACTTTATTGGGGGACAAGCTAAAGATTTCTTTTAAAGGGGGTGCTGGACTTGTATTGGGGGACAAGCTAAAGATTTCTTTTAAAGGGGGTGCTGGACTTGTATTGGGGGACAAGCTAAAGATTCTTTATAAAGGGGTGCTGGACTTGCATTGGGGGACAAGCTAAAGATTTCTTTTAAAGGGGGTGCTGGACTTGTATTGGGGGACAAGCTAAAGATTTCTTTTAAAGGGGGTGCTGGACTTGCATTGGGGACAAGCTAAAGATTTCTTATAAAGGGGGTGCTGGACTTGCATTGGGGGACAAGCTAAAGATTTCTTTAAGGGGGTGCTGGACTTGATTGGGGGACAAGCTAAAGATTTCTTTTAAAGGGGGTGCTGGACTTGTATTGGGGGACAAGCTAAAGATTTCTGGACTTGCATTGGGGGACAAGCTAAAGATTTCTTTAAAGGGGTGCTGGACTTGTATTGGGGGACAAGCTAAAGATTCTTATAAAGGGGCTGGACTTGCATTGGGGGCTAAAGATTTCTTTAAAGGGGTGCTGGACTTGTATTGGGGACAAGCTAAGATTTCTTTAAAGGGGGTGCTGACTTGCATTGGGGGACAAGCTAAAGATTTCTTATAAAGGGGGTGCTGGACTTGCATTGGGGGACAAGCTAAAGATTTCTTATAAAGGGGGTGCTGGACTTGCATTGGGGGACAAGCTAAAGAATTCATAAAGGGTGCTGGACTTGCATTGGGGACATTTTCTTTTAAAGGGGTGCTGGACTTGTATTGGGGGACAAGCTAAAGAATTCTTATAAAGGGGGTTTGCTTGGGGACAAGCTAAAGATGCTTGCATTGGGGGACAAGCTAAAGATTTCTTTTAAAGGGGGTGCTGGACTTGTATTGGGGACAAGCTAAAGATTTCTTATAAAGGGGGTGCTGGACTTGTATTGGGGGACAAGCTAAAGATTTCTTTTAAAGGGGGTGCTGGACTTGTATTGGGGGACAAGCTAAAGATTCTTATAAAGGGGGTGCTGGACTTGCAAGCTAAAGATGGGGGTGCTGGACTTGCATTGGGGGACAAGCTAAAGATTTCTTTTAAAGGGGGGCTGGGCTTGTATTGGGGACAAGCTAAAGATTTCTTTTAAAGGGGGCTGGACTTGTATTGGGGGACAAGCTAAAGATTTCTTATAAAGGGGGTGCTGGACTTGTATTGGGGGACAAGCTAAAGATTTCTTTTAAAGGGGGTGCTGGACTTGCATTGGGAGACAAGCTAAAGATTTCTTTTAAAGGGGGTGCTGGACTTGTATTGGGGGACAAGATAAAGATTTCTTTAAAAGGGGGTGCTGGACTTGTATTGGGGGACAAGCTAAAGATTTCTTTTAAAGGGGTGCTGGACTTGTATTGGGGACAAGCTAAAGAATTCTTTTAAAGGGGGCTGGACTTGTATTGGGGGACAAGCTAAAGATTTTTTTAAAGGGGGTGCTGGACTGTATTGGGACAAGCTAAAGATTTCTTTTAAAGGGGGTGCTGGACTTGTATTGGGGGACAAGCTAAAGATTTCTTTTAAAGGGGATACAGACCATTTATATTTTCATTAGGACTTTTTTTTTTTAGTTTTTTTTAAGTGTGGTAGATGGGGTCGCGTGCCTTGGCTGCTTAATCAGTATTCGCCAGGGGAGCAGGGATCTATTTTGCATAGGAAGTAGGTTTTATTTCTAGAGTACAGGTTTCTAAGTATATGTATGAGGTGCAAGCTTTATATCTTAAAAGATGGCACAGGCCTTATATTGGGGTACAAGTTTCTAAGGTTTTATTAGAGGTTAATTTTTTTGTCTAGAGTACAAGCTTCTAAGTATATTCAGGAGGAGCAGGCTTCCTATTCAGGTATAAGTTTCTTATAAGTTTTTATTGGAGGCTTCTGACTGAAAGAGCCTTGAAGGAAGCCACGGTAACTCGGTTGCAATCGACTGGGAAAAG
>NW_020870801.1:912614-915114 GCF_003789085.1 Penaeus vannamei
CTCTCTCTCTCTCTCTCTCTCTCTCTCTCTCTCTCTCTCTCTCTCTCTCTCTCTCTCTCTCTCTCTCTCTCTTCTCTCTCTCTCTCTCTCTTCTCTCTCTCTTTCTCTCTTTTTTCTCTCTCTTTCTCTTTTTCTCTCTCTCTCTCTCTCTCTCTCTCTCTCTCTCTCTCTCTCTCTCTCTTCTCTCTCTCTCTCTCTCTCTCTCTCTCTCTCTCCTCTCTCTCTCTCTCTCTCTCTCTCTCTCTCTCTCTCTCTCTCTCTCTCTCTCTCTCTCTCTCTCTCCTCTCTCTCTCTCTCTCTCTCTCTCTCTCTCTCTCTCTCGTCTCTCTCTCTCTCTCTCTCTCTCTCTCTCTCTCTCTCTCTCTCTCTCTCTCTCTCTCTCTCTCTCTCCTCTCTCTGTGCAACATATGGAGTATTTTGGTTGCTGTAAGGAAGACAACACATTGTAGAATTAGAATTTTAGTCTTGATCGAATTTAATTTTCCAGGTGTTTACCAATGAGAATACTGCCATTTTTTCTGATTTCTTGTGTGTCCGTATCTCAGAGAATGGCTCCTAGATATTCATTAACAGTATCTTTTTTCTTTGTAACAGCCATTATCTTCAGAACTTAGCTGGTGTCCTGATTTCTCACTACCAGTCTGAACTCCGTAGGTCAATTTTGTCAGTTCATTCACGGATCCGTCTGTGAGGTCAGTGTCATTTGTATATCTACGTCCTACTTTGATAGGTTATTCAAAGTTGTTAAATGCCGTTCTCATTATCTATTCTTATCTATTTATTCTTTATGTGAAACAATATGTAGGGATAGAATGCATCCTTGTCTCACGCCTATGCTAGTTTTAGAGAATCCTCTAGTTTCTTGGGATATTTTCACGGCAGCTTTCTATTGGTCATAGAGGCTCTTCATATTATTATTATCTGTAGTATGTGGTCTGGAAAACCTATACAAGAGTTTTTTTTTTCTAGAGTGTGTCATCTTGTCTGCTGTGCCAGATTTTTTTATTGTCAGTAGAGTTTAAGAAGGTATTTTACTTTTGTTTTCTTTTTTGTTGATCATTTTCAAATTTAGGATTGGATCAGTAGTCCACACTACTTTTCTGCTATTTCTGTCATATTTATAGTCATTCTACGTTTAAAATTAAGAGAATTGAGTTGCAATGAGATATTAATACACTTGCTCGATTGTTTCTACATTCTAGAATATCTCGCCTTTTGGGAAATGATATATGGAAGTTGATCCTCAGTAATATACAGTTTGTGGGAATATGTTATCATGTTTTTCTCCGCCTTTCTTTATCAACTGTATTGGTAATACATCGTTTTTGGCTTCATGTTTTATGATTATTATTATTATTATTATTATTATTATTATTATTATTATTATTATTATTATTATTATTAATTATCATTATTATTAGAAGTAAGGACACTGGATGTGTTCGGATTGCTTCAGATCGTGAAGCAACGGTTGTTATATTGGAAATCTTTTTTTATATTTATCACGAAGCATAATTCTTCTTTTTTATCTTATCAGTATCACTTTTTGGCCTGATTTTTGTTTGGGTTTTCAGTTCTCGATTCAGATCTTTCCGTCCCGACTTCACCTTCCCTTTCATCCGGTCACGAGCCAGGAAAAATGTCTCCTATTTTGGTTGTTTCTTAACTCCATAGGGATTTAAGCCGCCACTGCTTAATGGTGGAACGTTCTCTCGGCGTAAGAATAGGGCTTTGTGTATAAATTCTTTTTATATATGAATTTAGCGTTAGTATCTTCTTCATTCAAGGATCCGCGGGGTGTTGTAAATCGTCTAATAGATCTAATAGGTCAAAGTTGTGAAGTTACTCATTCGATCGGCAAATCGAGTCGGTTTGAGCCCATATTGATGTCTGCTTATAATTATAGGACTAGAGTTTCAGGCTAGAGAAAAATATTTACTTGTTAATCCCGCCCTTTCTTACTTCACTTAAGCTGCATGCATGTTCTGGGAATCCCGATAATCGTGTGATTTCTCGATTTAATCACAAGCGCCCTCAGAGATTTTGAGAGTAGAGGCGGTATAAGAGAATTTCCCGTCTCTTTCAGTTCACTTCATTTCGTTCGGTAATTTGGGTAAAAAAGGGAAACTCTACTCGTTGGAGAAGTCTAGCATACTCTGAACATGTGTAAGCAACGTAATAATTACCTCAGTCTACCAGAATGTGTAGCAAATCCGTAATTAAAATCAAATATTATCGGGAAAAGCGTAATACATTTCTGAACTGAGAAGCCTTGCATTGCACAAGCCTGCAAACAATTTTCATGTCACCATGCATAATTGCACGCGTTCCGTTGCATATGATTTAATGTTGAGTTCAATGTGGAAGTTGAAATAATGTTGTATTAACTAATTGGTATCCATAACATTTGTTGAAATGAACGTAAATATTCGTGTTTGTAATTTATTCTTTGTGTGAGCTCGCTCTCTCTTCACGTTTTTTCACATACACTTACAAACAC
>NW_020870801.1:920114-935114 GCF_003789085.1 Penaeus vannamei
CTCACCCACTCACTCACTCACCCACTCACTCACACTCACTCACTCTCTCACCCACTCACTCACTCACTCACTCACTCACTCACTCACCCACTCACCACCCACTCACTCACACTCACACTCACTCACTCACTCACCCACTCACTCACCCACTCACTCACCCACTCACACTCACTCACTCACTCACACTCACTCACTCACTCACTCACCCACCACACACTCACACCACTCACACCCACTCACCCACTCACTCACCCACTCACTCACACTCACTCACTCACACTCACTCACTCACTCACTCACTCACTCACTCACTCACTCACTCACTCACTCACTCACACCCACTCACTCACCCACTCACTCACCCACCCACTCACTCACTCACTCACTCCTCACACTCACACTCACACTCACACACACACACACACACACACACACACACACACACACACACACACACACACACACACACACACACACACACACACACACACACACACACACACACACACACACACACACACATTTGCGCATACATGAATATGTAATGTTTACAGACCTCACCTGAATGCAGTGTTGACTCCTACCCATTAATCATACAATCTCTTTCTTCTTGATTGCTTTTTCTTTCTTCCCTTCTCTTTTTCTTCTCTCCTTCCCCTTTTCTCTTCCCTCCTTTATTCTCTCCCCTTCACTCTGCTCTATCCCTCCCTCCTCCTCCTTCCCCCTTTTCTTTTTTCTTATTTCTTCTTTTTCTTCTTTTTCCACTTCTACCTATTGTTATTGTTATTATTATTATTATTATTGTTATTATTATTATTATTATTATTATTATTATTATTATTATCATTATTATTATCATTATTATCATTACTATTATTATTATTATCTACTTCCTCCTCCTCCTTCCTCCTTCTCGTCCTCCTCCTCTTTCTTTTCATCTTCCTCCTCATCCTCCTCATCCTCCTTTTCTTTCTCCTTTTCCTTTTCCTTCTCCTTCTTCCTCCTCCTCCTCTCCTTCCTCCTCCTCCCTTCCTCCTCCTCCTCTCCTTCCTCCTCCTCCTTCTCCTCCTCCTCCTTCCTCCTCCTCCTCCTCCTCCTCCTCCTCCTCCTCCTCCCTCCTCCCCCTCCCCCTCCCCCTCCCCTCTCCATTCCTCCTCTTCCTCCTCCTCCCTCCTCCTCCCCCTCCCCCTCCTCTCTTTTCTACTACTACTCTCCATCCTCCTCCTCCTCCTCCTCTTCCTCCTCTCCTTACTCCTCAACCTTATCCTCATCCTCCTTATTCTTCCTTTCCTCCTCAGCCCTTCTCTCCCCTTCCTCCACCATCTTTCAGAAGAGAAATACATTTTGTTTTTATACAATTTTACAGTTCACTAACTAATGTTTGCAGCTTTTGAACAGTTCTCCCCCTTTTGCAGCCTCTGAGTGAATGGGCATCGCCAATTGCGGAGAAATCTATCAACATGATGGTCAACATAAACATGGTGCACATATCACCATGGGCATGCACAGAGGGCCTCTTTGCAGCAGCTGGTAAACTCCTGAAGCCAGGTGGCATTCTGATCACTTACGGGCCTTACTCAATCCATGGTGAAATCACCCCTGAGAGTAATGTGAACTTCAATGCATCACTGAAGGTAATTTTTTACTTTTCTTTGTTTCATTACTGGACATATAAGATTGCAATTACATGTGCACTATCATCATACTCTGTTTTTCTTTTCTCTTTGTTTCATTACTGTATACATAAGCTTGCAATTACATGTGCTCTATCATCATACTCTGGGTATACTCAGATTACAGAGAATGATTATCATAGAAAATGTAGCTCAGCCAGTGCTATGCCACAAAGGAGCAAATTAGTAGACAGACCTCATCTACTTTTGCTTTTCCTTTAGTTTGCATGGGGGGTCATGCAATAGTTATTGATACTGCCATTTTTACTATAAACATTATAATTGTTATAGTTTTATTGACAGTAATATAAGATTGCAAAATATTTTCGAAATTCAACAAAAAGGGTTAAAAGGTGAGCCAAGTAGTGCTCGTAATTAGCTCACATCTGTGTGAAAAAACAATAAAGAATTTATACTAACAGTGGGCATGGCATGTACATGATGTAATCTCAGGCAGCATCAGGCTAATAAATTGTGTATAAATTAATATTTTATTTTCTCCATTATATCATAAGAAAATCAGTAATTCTTTACAAATTGGACACACTTGCCCCAAGTCACATTGTTTTTCCTCCTCTTTTTCTCTTTGTTTCCAAAAAATAAGTTGCCATGACTTGAAATGCCCAAACTGTGATAGCCCTGAAACTTCCACAATCTTTTTCAATTTTTTGTTGTATTACCATTCATATCTGCAGATTATTGCTCTTAACAAAAACTACAACATTTTGTCCTCTATATGAATAACATCTTCAATTTGCCCAATCATAATGCATCTGTATCATAAAGATTAAGTAGAATAACTCATTATTATATTTTTTTATCATTATTATTATTATATATACTATATTGATACACATAAGGCAGACAAATAAGGAGGGTCACCAAAACTTTGTGTGTTTGTCAATGAACATTTATATATTCTTCCTTTTTATTTCGAGTAACTTACTGATGCACCTGCATTGTTACCATACCCTAAGCATACTCACGTGATGCCAGATTCATTATCACGTTATATCTGACACATTTTATTGAAATGGCAATTGAAAATTTCTTTTTTCCCAAATATTCTGTTTTATATAGTACTGAATAATTCAGGGTGTAAAAATATCTTTTTAGAAGTGATTTGGGGACTATTTTCACGAGTACATGTTATCCATAAGATATGAGTACATGTTTTTCAGATCTGTTCCACCTTTTATTTCATCATCAATAAATAGTGTTCATATCTTCTTTGATAGCTTAGGAGAGTAATTTTTCATATATAGGTTGGGCACGTATCAAGTGACATATAGTATATCACCCTACAGATTCTGTAGGCTGCCACCTCTCCCTGTATGAAAGGAATAGATGGTTTCCTAATCTCTCATGGAATCAGAGAGCATCAAATTTCAAACACATGATTAGTACTGAAGCTTTTTATCATGCTGGGTATAAGAGTGCAGTCTCATAATATTTTTGGTATTTGGCTTCAGTTCCACATCGACCTGGTTTCAGCATTCCTCTTGCCGTTCACAGGTGTAATGCGATATCCATGTCCTTGTGTTTGTTGCCTTCCCCTTTTTGGAATCCTTTGTTTTCCATTGCCTTTTCAATGATTTTGGTTTATATTCTTTTTATTCATAGATCATCACTTTTTTGTGTCATATTATCACTCATGTGAGTTCAGTTTTTTACTAGTAATTAGCTCATTGACATTGATGAAGTATTTGTGGCGCCATCTATGTGTAAAGGCAATGAATAAACTAAACTCACGGTGGGCTGGGGTCGGCAGGATAGCTACTACCTATCTCACCTGTTTACCCTTTTCCTTGTTTTTTGGAAATATTTTCTTTTATCTTGTATTGCAGTTAGTTGCATCAATAATATTATAATAATTATGATATCTATAATGATATTTAAGCATTGACATAGATAGCATTATAGCTGAAGTCATCATGGTATGAACTAATATGATGTGGCAGACCAAATGGTGGAAATTTCTGTCAATGTCTCTTTAGCTGGATCTCCCAGAGCCACAATCTCATAGTGACTAGATCTTCAACCCTGGGACACGCTCACTACGAATGGTCGCAAACCAAGTCATTTTCTATAAAAAGATGTGGGTGTATTGTATGTTGTTGAAAGTTGTTCTTTTATTAGCTTAATAATGTATTTATTGTGTTGTTTTTCATTTAAGTAATTGTTGTATTATACTATTATCATTTAATATTTTGAAGAAAGAGAAAGCTGTAATCTAATATCCATCCGTTTATGATAGTGTATAGTTCAATTTTATCATTTATATCCATTTTCTTAATCATATAATTTTAGGAAACTGCAGAAATGCTGCTGCAAAAAGGGGCCAGTCCTGCACATACACTGTCCACTGTGGTTGTTTTGTGGATTTGTTTACACATAGATAGCTGTACAAGTGCTCAAGTTACTAAGTAGTCAATCAGTAGACCTTACATAACCTTACCTGATACCTACTTTTCTTGATTTTTTTCTCTTTTTTTTCTTTTTCTATTGCTATCAGTAATGATACTGTTATTGTTATTTGCCTTGTAATTATTATAATGATTTTAAAATACTGATAGCAATGATATGTCATCTATGTGTTTACAACATTAACTAAAATCACAGTGGACATGGCGTATATGTACAAGCCACCCCAGCACCTCCTGGTTAAGTGGGTTGTAGGGAGAGCAGGTTCAAGTTCTTGTCAGAGGGGGTGTTTACATCACGTTATCTGCCAACATTTATTATAATTCAAGTCCTTTTCTTTTCTCATAGAACATGTTCCCTTTTTTTCACCTATCCCCACCACTCATTTGTTTGCTTTTTTTTTCCACTAGAGTAACCCATTACAGCAATCATGCAATTAATTTCTGTATACGATATTTGATTTATTCAGAACTTCATTGATATTTCTGCGTCATTATTACGTGCCTTTGTTGTGTCCATTTCATTTGAGGTTGGAGGAGATGGAGGCATCAGCAATTTTCTATAAAACTTGCTCAAGACGTTACAAGTAGCTCTTTGATATTTTTTTCTGTGATATTGAAGGATGGTGGCATTCGCATCCTTTTACTAGATGACATAAGAAAGCTATTCAACCCATTAGGGTGTATATTTATTGTGGATTTTTAAAAGTTTATGGCATTCATAATAAACCATAAAAACTGTTACTGGAACCCCTTGGATCCGATTGCTTCATTGCCTGCCCATGGCCCAAAATAAGGGCATTAGGCTTAATTGAGTGGCCACTCTGCTGAGTATGTGGCTTATAGGCTGGGCACACACAAACAGTCCGTTTACAGTGACTAGACTTCATGCCTCTCCTTTGTTTGTTTTTTTTTATATATATAAGTATTTTTAGCCTTTTTGCCATTTATCTATGTTTGTATTTGTCATTTGATTTGATTTATCCAGATGGCACTAGATGGTACTCCATATCATTTTTTTTAGTCCATAACTTACTGCAATAATGTTCACAATAAGCAACTTCTTTTCCCCATAATTTTCAATTTACTGTAATACAATATGCGTTGCCAGTCACGGCAGGCAGGATTAGGATCCCGAGCATAGAAATAGTGTCCTCCCTAGAGCTGGCACTCTTCCAGTTATGGCTCATGGATGGTACATTCTATACTCCTTTGTCATTGGAAATCATATAAGAAATCCTTCTTAAATGCAAATTGAGTCTAATCACACCCACTCGCAGAGAATCATATCCATCACCCCTTCCTCCAGCCAAAATTTTCAAGACGGCATGTTCCCACAACCCCAGCCCTCAGCCAGATTTACCCATGATGTCATGTTCATGTCACTCCACTCCACAAGCCAAATTTTTCCATGACATGATGGTCATGACCTCCGGATTGTATGGGTTGATATATTTGCAGGCTATCTTCTGGGAGACACAATAGACATATTAATGTTAAACTTTTTTCTCTCTCTCACTCATTATCATTCATCTCTCCCTCCTCAGGAGCAAAACTTTGAATGGGGCCTTCGAGATGTAGACGAGCTGGAGAAAGAAGCAAAGAAAAATGGACTTGTGTTTGATGCTATGTTTGATATGCCGGCAAACAACAAAACTCTTGTGTGGCAGAAGAACGAATAGAGCTGGCACACAATTCAGGTCACTTTACAGGTGCTTTGATGCCTTGGTAAAACAAACATATATTGTGTGTAGTTGCATGTTGCAAGTATTTCATTTTGCTTGTTATCATGACTAAAGCAACAAAATTGTAATCACATTTGTAATTGTGCAATTGTATAGGGTTCTTTAAGGTTTACATGCACAAATTTCACAGCCAGTATGCACTTCTACTAAGGTATGCCAAAGATGTATATGCTTTATTTTTTACTTGCATTTTAGAATAAATATTACTAACAGTGTCAGAAAATGAGTACTTAGCTACTTCAATTGGTACTTAAAAGTATAATTATGAAGGCAATTAAAAGAAAGAAATGTGTGCCTTATATTGTAAGGATATGTTAATATGCAAATAACTTAAAAATGGTAAAAGATTACTCAAATGTATATCTACACTAATTAGATTTTATACTAGTTTTGATATGCTGACGAGACAGGGAGGTTTTCAGCTCCAAATCTTATTTATTTCAAGGGTAGTTTCCTATGTAATGTTTTGAATTTGATTGCAGCAGAATGTGAAACGTGACTTTTCAGTCTTCCCAATACTGTAACTGAGTGATCTTGACACACCTTGTTCTATTGATATGTTCTTTATACAATTATGCACATTCCAGAGTACATCTGTGTATGTCTTATAATATGGAGAATTTATTTCTTCTAATTACTGTTCTGTGATTAAAATATTTCCAAATAACCTTTTTTGTCTCTTGTAGTTTTTTGTGTTGCATTAGGTTTATATAATAATTAACTGTTCCAGTAATAGTAGATGAAATAGTAAGAAACACACATTTTTGTATATTTTTATAGCTTGCATTAAATTATGGTTGTGCATCATCATATGAACAAAATGGAGAATATTAGAAAGCCAAAATTAAGTGAAAAGTTGTATACATAATGGTGGTTTACCTAAAATACTTGTACTTCATTTTCTGTCCCATCATAATGAAACCTGTTCTGTTTAGCAGATGAGGAGAAAGAAGTGGACTGTAATCTCCATAGTAAACATTGTAACAGCTGTTGAGAAAGGAACTGTTCCGCAAGACCAGCTGAAGTGCTTAACATTTTGGTTATACATTATTCTTTCATTACATGTTCTCATGATTCTGATGAAAGATTATATAATCAAAAATGATCAAGTAATTCATCTTGGAATGATGATATGTTCTCTATAATCCTTTCTCAATAAAAGTCCACATCACATTTGCATTTAAACACCTTTTCAAGTCTAGTTCTCACACTATGTGCATTTAGTAATATGATAGATGTGGTAAGGTCTCGAGTTCTTGGTTTCATTCAGCCACTGGAAATGGCTAACTATACTGGTCCATCTTGGCTTGCAAGAATATATAAATAAGCACAATTCACTTTATTTTCTCCATCATTCTAAAATCTGAAAGCAGCTATGTGAACACCCTTCATAATGGTGACATGCAGTTGGCACTTCATACCAAATAAAGATGATATTTTGTGCTGTGCTTTTATTATTTTGTCCCATTGCCTTCTTATGAAAAGCCCAGTGACAGATACACTATAATTCACTCAGTCGTCCTACCTCCTTAATCCTCCCCTTTCTACTAATATCTGCTCTAGTTCACTTGCTCCCTTTTTTCCCTTTTCACTACCATACTAGACATCTAACACATTATATCATAATCTTTAACTCCCCTTTGCACTTTCTGACACGATACTTTACCATAGTGCTATATGACTTGATATCTAGCACATTTATCTTCGAACATTAAACAAACTCTTATGAAAAGTTGAATCTTTGGAGAGAAGCTTACAATATAGAATGAGGCATTACAACGAAAATTGTACAGGAAAAGCATTAAATTATTTTTGCTAATTTTATCAAGGTGAAGGTACAGTTTATGGTTTGATCATGATTACCTGAATGTTATTATATATCTGAAAAACATTATTATTAATCAGTGTCCTCAATTATTACAAACTACAATAAATAAATATAATCAGTACAACTTTCAGCCAGATATTTATATTTACAATCTGAAAAGTTTCAGCCATACATGCATTACTGTCTGTAATACCCATGCAAGATAAGTGGAAACTTTCTGCATTTGTCCCAATAATATGTAAAGAACTACAGTATGTTAGTGTGTAGAATGGATATTAAGCCTTGATTTATGTAAAAACTTAATTATCTTTTCCCTCCCAATACTTTGCTCATTGTTGTCGGAGAGGCTTAAGAGATGCAGGCTGATGCCCAATGTAAGGGATCACTCCTACCTTAGAAACACATGTATATACTGTGTGTTTTCGTGTGCGGTGGGTGTGTGGTGTGGGTGTGTGGGTGCGGATGTGTGAATGTGTGAAATATTTATGAATATATCTATTGACAGCAAAAACCACTTCTGTGATATCACTGACAAAATTATGCCAAATTAATGTATGACTTAATACACTTATACAGTTGCAAGCACAAACATGCTTTACAATGACCCCGTTAAAAAAAAAAAATGGAGAGACCTGAGTAGAAAATTATACCCTAGCTATTGTTTCCAATTAAGCATATAGATGGATTCAGATAACAGGATTTTAAAGATGGAATACACCCTTTCCACAAGTCATTGCGAGCGAGAATGATACAATGCCACTACTTAAACATTATGGGAAGAGTTAGTTGGAGAAAAATATTGTCTCTCACACAAAACGGTTAGACGCCATTGAGTGTCGTTTTGGTGTAGATTCTTTCATTTTCAGCTTGGAATATCACTACAGCTCACGCATATCACCATGCATCATTCTAGTTTATTGTGTTCTCCCATATCTCTCTGGATCAGCGACACTACGAGCGTAGTGTGTTTTCTAGGCATGGTCGCCTGTTGAGGCAAACACATTTGTTTGTATTTGGGGTGTGGTTGCTCACAGGCTAGTGTGTTGTTGGTTGTGTGGTGTACTACATTTTGTTGGGCATGCCCGTACATACAGTATCAGCACCATCTATCACATCGCTCGCACACATCACACATCATTGTACACACATCGTTAGCACGACTCAACGAGCACTGTGTGGTGTGACGGTATCACGACACCATGCCTGACACACATACGATCTACAGTCACATCTGAGTGTTGTGTGTTTGGTGTTGTGAGTTGCTTGTTCTTACATACACACTTGGACGACTTATTCGTGTACGATTGTGTTGTTGTATGGCTACGACAAAGGTTTTGGTTGCTGGGGTCTCATGCACATCTGCACGTGCTAGTGATGGTTATGCTACTACTTATTCTGACTACGACATCACAGTGGTATTGTGTCATGCAGTCAGCACACACATCGAGCACACATGTGTGTTTGGTGCATCAGACCTATGTTTTGTGTGGTTTGTGTGTGCTCACAGCACAGCAGCATCGCGACAGTTTGTTCACACACACGATGTATTATTGTCGTTTTCCGTACCTCGGTGGGTGTTGTCAGATCCATCGACGAGCGGTACAAGTCGAAATGCGTACCATTGGTGAGTGTTGGGAGTGTGTTTGAAGTTCTTGAGAGTAGAGTTATTGGTAACGCTTTTTTCTTAAGGTCTGGGTCTGCCTGATTTCCCGGAGAAGTAATCGGCGGTACAGCAACGCAAGCGCTCAGTCTGCCGCGTACGCACTGGCGCTGGTACATAGAATAGAGAAGAATAGTATGAAGAGAGAATATGGTTAAGAGTAATTAAGCAGGTAAGTTCCGTTCTCGTTTGGATGTCCTGCAGGTCTCGTGGGAGTGTTGAAATGCTGTCGAGGTTGCCGTGGATCCTTCGACTGTTTTTATGTTGAAAGCGAGTGCTCTGTGGGGGCTGGGACTCGTAGCTCATTCCTCCTGGAGAGTAATCGTTCACCCTTGATAGGAGGTAGCAACTCTCTGGAGGTTTAGAGCAGTCGGGAATTGGTTGCGCCCATTCCTCTCGTGAGAAATTTAGATTTTTCGTGCCACCTGCCCCGGAATAGTCCAGCAGCTGAATGTCTCGTGTTGGTATGATGTCTTTCTATGATGTGCTTCAAGTGTCGTTTGCCAGGCGAAAAGTTAAGTGGCCGTTTTCAGTAATTCGGTGTGTAATAATTAGGTGAATTCTTGTTTAAGGACTACCCCTGTATCACTAATTCTTGTATGTGGACTTGTATCCATGTCGTTTTGTGCTTGATGCTCAGCAATTGTAAGGAATTTTCACGTGTGGACGAGCTCGGCTCCTGTGTTTTTTTGCTGCTCCTCTTGCTTAAGTATCTTCACTCTTGTTCAGAGTGGCTAAGACTTCTTTTGTATGTTAACTGTACGCATCGCTGTTGCAGGTAGCTGACGTTAACTAGTTGCACTCATGGTTGTTGTTGTCTGTATGTTTTGAGTGTTGATGGTACATGATTATATGCGGGCCGCGTCACTAGTTAGTGTCAGTCTTGATCCGATGTTGATGGATTGAGATTGATAGGGTGCTCCTGCACGGCTTGTTGTTATTTGATGGTGACTTTTTTTCGTAAACATTAACGGACGGTTTGGCCGGGGTGGAAAGGTAGATGTTGTCCAATATTGGAGCTTGTGGGGTCTGTGTTTGCTCTCATGTTGTTGTGTGAGAAGATTGCTGAGTGTGGTCTGCCAGTCCCCCTAGGCCAATGTATACTTCCTTTCTAACTTCCGCACTGTTGTAATGAGTATGAGGTGCAAAGCGATAAGCTAAATAAGTTGTTAATTGAATGGAGAGGGTGCGGGGGCTTTGTCGCGGTCAATTGATCTATGTATTTAGGTTTGGACCTTTTTTTTTCATTAAAACGGGTAAGCGCAAAGGATTTATAAGTTTCATGCTGTGTAGCGATACTGGGCGCGTGTATGTGTGCATTGGCCCGTGTCTCTTGCATTGTGTGGCACATTGAGGGTTGCCATGGCTGCGAGATTTGAATGCACATTTGTAGTTTTGCGTGTGTGTTGATATTTATTATTTTAGATTATTGATGATTTATTATCGAACTCATCTATCGGCTGCTTAGTTGGCAAGTGGTTGATTGCGTGAGTTTGGAAATGTGTAGCTGAACGTTGTATAGGTTTATTTACAAGTTAATTTTTTCGCGTGCATTTTTCAATATTTTTTTCTTTGGATTTGATTCTGTCCTTGTTTATGGTTATATTGAGTTGAAGTTCCGTGCTGTCCTGGTATACACAACCAAGGTCGGTTGTTCTACTTTGCATTTTCCCATACGCCATAATGTTCCTTATCAAAGGGATTTTACCCAACCCATATAAAAGTTATCGCAAGTTCGAATTTCATTGTTCAAGAGCACCTACCCTCGTTGATATATTTGAAGATGAAGCAGGCCCGAATCGGCTAATCAAAAATTGCCATTGGACAGTCGTATTTCACGACGTCCCGGCCGGGGTATTGGTTAAAGTTTTCAAACTAGCAATTACATCGCACCTTCGGTTTTTACCTCATTGGTTACGATACTGCCCCTAGCGCAAAGCTATAAGAATATTACAATGGTCTCCTCACCCAAGCCGACTTGTTTTATGAGGACTCGAGTCATGCGACTGAGTGAAGCATATGATTTTTGGGACTGTACCTTAAAGTGTCCTGTGGGAAACAAATGTGTGATTTATTTTTTCTTGTTGTGTATATAGGGATACAGATTAAGTTGTGGCTTTTGATGTTAATATTTTCGCCGAGCGTTATGCTTAATGGAAGCGCTCAAGTGTAAGTATTGTTTTTATGTGACCGATTTTTGATTTGAGTGTATCAGTGTTGGCGTTTGAAATATGTAAGATTCGTATAAGGCCAACTGGCGATAGTTCATCGTTAGAAGAGCAGCGATGCACCACACTAACGAGTCACAGCCCTGGATGCACATCACGACACAGTCTATGTCGCTACTTATTCGAACGATTGGTATATTGCGTTTCCGAACTCGTGGCAGAGGCTCGCGAGAGTCGACACGTAGTTCTGTGAGGATATTGCCGATCTTGCTGGTGACATTGAGGGAGTTGTTGATTGCGTTAGTGAGAGGTTAATGTAGTATATTTGTTAACGGTGTTTTTCTCTCGTATCTGCCGTTGTCCCGGATGAAGTACGCGGGACCCAAATCGTCTAAGCCTCATGCGCCACTACCAAGCGCCCAATGAAAAAGAAGTAAAGGAAGAAAACAGGTAAGTTCCCCGTCTCGTTTGGAGTCTGAAGGTCCTGTGGGAGTAGAAAGCTTCGGGCGGACCTCGACGATTGAGGAACAGCTGGGGTTGACTCGTAGCTTCATTCGCACCTGGAGGAGTTCTCACTTTGATAGGACAACTCTCGTGAGGGCTTAGATGATTGGCAGTTGGGAATTTTGGGTCGGCGCCGTTCGCTACCGGAAGAGATTGAATTTGCTCTCGCACTGCTCTGTGGATTATTCCACATACTGACCGATGGTAAGTCTTCTTACCCTCGAGTTGTCGTTTTTTCAGGGCGTAAGTAAGTAAGGCTCGTTGTATTTCGCTGGCATATCTTTGCGGGTCTGATATTATTTGTTATGTCTTGTTTAAATTCTATGCCGGCTATTTTGTGTCGCTAGATGGTATAACTACTGCCAACGTCTGTGTAAACATTAAGAATCACGTAGTCGGCTTGTTTCGGGCTTCGCCTTCCCAAATCTTTCTTTCAGGTCTAGACTCCCTTGTTATGTTATACCCCACTGTTGTTGCATCGATGTCACTAGCTGTTCACTACTAATTTTGAAAGTTTTTTACCTTGTGTGGAACGAGATAGCACACACAGGGCTATCTAGCTCGCTACGCATTAGGATGAAGTTTAGTTTATGGGTGCCATATGTCGTATGTGACTGTTTTCGCGTAAAACCATTAACGGCTCGCTCGAATAGGAATTGATCAGAATTGGGGCGTGCTTTGTGTGCATGTTAGTAGGAGCATGGCTGGAAGAGGCTGCAGGTCCTCGTGCCGGTAGTGCAGTATGGTGATTGGTCCGTTTCAATCTTCACACTATATAGTGACATTAGTGTTCTCTATAGCGTGAGACAAATATGGTTAATTATGTGAAATAGGTCGGGGGATTTTGCGTTCAATTCTATTAATTAACCTTTTTTTTTCATTAAGAACGAAGCAAGAAAATATAAGTTTTGCATGTGTACGATACTGCCGAATATATTGACACCCGCATGGCAATGAGGTTGCAGCTCAGATTTAATCACATTTAGTTTCGTGTTATAATATTATTATTATAATTATTATGATTATTATCATCATTATCCTCTAAGTTGCAGTGGTTATGGAAAGTAACGTGAATGTTAAGTATTTACAATATTTTCCATTTTCATGATTTTATCTTTAATAATCTTCATTATCATATTGTGTGAAACCTGCTTCCTGGAACACAGCCAGTCGGTTCTACTGCATTTCCTCACGCCTATGTTCCTTATCAAAGGATTTTACCCAAACTTATTAAGGAAAGTTATGGTAATTTCGAAACTTCATTGTTCCGAGCACTATCTCTTCATATATTAAAGATGAAGCAGCCCGAAATCGGGCTATCAAAAATTGCCTTGGCCGTCGGTATTTCACGACGTCCAGGCGGGGTATTGGTTAAAGTTTTCAACTAGCAATAATCGCACCTCGGTTTTACCTCATTGGTTACGATACTGCCACTGCGCAAAGCTAAAGAATATTACATGGTCTATCACCCAACCGAATGTTACTGAGGACTCGAGTCATGCGACTGTGATGCATAATGATTTTTGGATGTACTCAAAATGTCTCAACAAATGTGTGATTTATTTTTTCTCCGTTGTGTATAAGGATACAAGTTGGCTTTGATTAAAATTTCCGAGCTTCTTAATTGGACAAAGTATATTTTTACCATTTGATGAGGAACATTTGCCGTTGAAAAAAAAAATTGTATAAGCCAAACTGCGATATTCATTTAGAAACACACACACACACACACACACACACACACACACACACACACACACACACACACACACACACACACACACACACACACACACACACACACATACACACACACACACACACGCGCACATATTAATGACGGCGTAGCCAGCCAAGATCGATATGGATCCTACGCCTGTAACTGACACTAACACTAGCAAGCGTTTAATTTTCTGTTTCTTACGCTCTCTCATTATGAATATAAATACAAAATATTTTTTTCTTCTAGATGTTAGATACTTAAAACGTACATTTACATACAATCCAAGGACAAATATATTTGTATTTGATCCACTTCTGTTGCTGAGTAAGCACTTGTGGAAATAACTATGTAACCAACATATAAGGTCTTTTCGTAGAGTACAGGAAACTCAACGCGTTGTACTTTTCTCTACACTACCAATCAGACGTCATTGTTCTTAAAGATTCTGGTTGATTGGTGATTGTGCTGCCAGGTGTATAAGAAAATATATGAAAAACTATCGGTTAAGAGTCATAAACAGTCGAGAGAGGGAGAAAGAGTGGATGTGCGGAGTTGATGTCTCCAACACAAAATTATATCATATTTAGATACCCTTCGATAACTTACAAAATCAACTTTAAATTATCTGTAATTCTGTTTTGTTTAAGTCCTCTTTAGTAGCGCAACGAAAGTCCTGACGTGTTGGATTTTCTTCAACACTAGACTTAAGTAATAATTTTTGGTAAGTACTCCGTCTTGTCTTTCAGAGTGAGTGGGAAAAATGACACTAAAGAATGAATAATTACTATTTTTTCAGTGATTACTGCTTAAATAAGAGATGTGTTACGATCTAGGAAAATGGAATAGAACAAAAAAAACTGCATATTCTATATCTTGAATAATTACATGTTATATTTCTTTCACAATCATTACCATATGATAATGAAGTGTAATAACTGTTCTTATCTACAATACATTTAAAGAATTAATGTCAAATGTTACAGATGATACTGTAGTGCTCATTAAATTTGTTATTAATTTTGAAGTCCAGTGCATATGAACTACATGAAGTAATCTCTGTGCATTTCTTATCACCATCAACTTCTCTCGCTCTTTCCCTCCCTCCATCCAGCGTCTCTGGAAAAAAAATGAAAAATGCAACCCCTCAGATGCATTTTCTGCGCATCTGAAGGCAGTGTTTTTGAATGGTGCGTAAAAGTAATAGATTTTTTCTTTATTATCCTGCTAGGCCGACAGACGGCGGACTTTCGCCGGATACCGGCTACTTCTGAACATT
>NW_020870801.1:940114-942614 GCF_003789085.1 Penaeus vannamei
AATCGAGATTTGAAATTTCTTTAAATACGGCAGCGAAAACAAATAAATCAATCAATCAAAAAATTGCAATCGTTTGACCTAATTGATTTTCGTCTGCCTGAGAAAGCCGATGTTCCGGGCACTGATTTGAATAGATTCCAAGTATTTGGTGCTGCAGATAAAGCCTATTGTAATTATTATTTTTCGTCATTATCATTATCACTATTGTATTAGCATTTATTCTAATGATCAACTTCACCATTATATAAACCATAGCCTTAACAATAGTGATATAGCAAGGTAGTGATGTGGAATACAATCAAATGTAAATGCAGTAAAATAGTTGTATTTAGGATATGTTATACCCCATCTAGCATGTGATGTGGCATTGTGTGTAAGCTGTTCAATTGTCAATTACCATACAATCACACTATTTCCCATACAAAGAAACCGATGTTCCATCAGACAGATAGTTTTGTTCAAACTGGAGACATCAACGCCGCATGTCTCCTGGCCTGGTCTGTCACGTTTATGGTTAGCAATCAGAGGCATCATTATATCTTTTCATCACGTGCGAATCGAACAAAAATGTAGAAAAAATAGAAATTGTAGGGGCTTGTTTTTAGCTATAACCGAACCTATGTTGGTGTAATTTATTCTAAAGAATTAAGGAATTGTGGCCAGTGTGTGTGTGGGAGGGGAGGAGTTGTTTAGCTGTAGTCCCCCCAGGCACTAATGCCAGGTTTATGGCTGGATCAACTTCAAACTAAAATAAGAGGCAACGAATATGCTATTTCCAATATAAATAACTGAACTTTTAAATGTTTTATGAAAACGGGTATAAGCATATGTGTTATGCTGTACGATGCAGTAGATTCCATTGGCGCTACATCTGGCAACGAAGCACATAGCCCCTTATTACTTAGAAAGGGCGGAGTCACGCATTGGTGATTATATTAGTTATTTTGAATATTATTTGTATAATTACCCTTTGATAAACAATGGCTATGGTGAGTAGAGTGAACTCAGTGAAGTATTTATAAAATGGTAACTTTTCGTAGTTGGCAATATATATTTTGTTTATTTTTCTGTACACTATTATCATACTGTGTGAAACCTGCAGGGACATCTAATCCATTCTAGTTTCCACGACAATGTTTCTCACCAAACGGAAGAAGAACTGGAGTACATTCGGATCTTCTAATAATCTCCGTTCAATTCGTTATATCAGTAGTTTAATATGCACGGTGTTTCGCAGCCCGAAATCAGGCTATCAAAAATTGCCTTAGCCGTCGGTATTTCACGACGTCCAGGCGGGGTATTGGTTAAAGTTTTCAACTAGCAATAATCGCACCTCGGTTTTACCTCATTGGTTACGATACTGCCACTGCGCAAAGCTAAAGAAAAGTACATGGTCTCTCACCCAACCGACTGTTACTGAGGACTTGAAGTGATGCGACTGTGAAGCAAAATATTTTTTGAGTGTTGTACACAGTGTATACATAATAAGTTTTATCTACAATTCTTTAAATTTCTTGCTGATGAATTTCAAGTAACTTCAAGTTTAATTAAGCTCCGCTTACACAGGCGTGCCAACTTGTCCATTCAGCTCGTCAACACGCATGCACGACCTATCGCTGAATAGGGTAAATGCCAAATATTTCGTGCATTTATTTTATGATTCTCCTTTTGGTTATGTAAGGAGTATTTTAAAGATATTTCTTAATGAAATGCATGTGAAGTTGGTATATGATTATTCAGAAATATATAACGTTTACTTTTAAATTCAAAAGGCATTATAATGGTCAACATAACCATGATATGAATTATAACAACGATATAGCATGGTAAAAATGTGGCATTGAGTTATATGTAAATGCATTAAACTAGTTGTATTTAGGACGTTGCAACCCATAATTTTAGTATCAGGTGTAAGCCGTTTAAATATCAATTACCCTATAATCATATTTCCTATACATATAAAGAAACCATCGTGCTACGGGACGCCCTGTGTGAGTCAGCTGGTTTTGTTCAAGCGGTACAACCCTTTGACCCGATGAATTTTCGTAAGCCCGATAGAGACAAATCTCCGCGTTGTAGACTTGAAAAAATGTGTTACGTGTATAAGGGTTTGAATCAGATTTTATTAAAATTTCATTTCATAAGTATTCCATAAACCCAACTGCGAAAAAAGTCATTAACATGTATGTATATATATATATATATATATATATATATATATATTATATATAATATATATATATATATTATATATAATATATATAATATATATATATATATATATATATATATTATATATATATCATATATATGTATATATATATGTGTATATACATATGTATATATATACATATATGTATGTATATATATATATGTGTGTATATACATATATGTATGTATATATATATATATATATATATATATATATATATATATATATATATATATATATAATATATATATATATATATATATATATATATGTATATATATGTATGTA
>NW_020870801.1:950114-952614 GCF_003789085.1 Penaeus vannamei
TTCATATTAGCATAAGTTGCTTATAGCACTTATTACATATTTTGAAATTACATGAAGTTAATTGCCTTCCGTCATTTAAGACTATTCATAAAAGTACTATATATAATGGCTACTTATGTATGCCAAAATAGTAACATTTACAAATATTATGCTGGGACAGGGTATTATGCTTTTTTCAGATATTTATTTCTCATACATATACTTTCCATGCAATTCTGATAAATTTTGCCCAGAACTGAAAGAGAAGCTAACAGACTATTCTTACCTAGGAGCCTATGAAAATATGCAGTATATTTCATTATGTTAACTTTCAAGGCTAACAAAAAAAAACCCTCCTGCAGAAATATTTGGAAATTGTAACAGTAGTTAAAATGAAAAATACACAGTAACAAATCTGATCTGTTTGACTCATGACATATCAAGTACACAATATATCCACTGCTACCAGATGCAATCACTTTCCAAAAGAACTCATTTTAAAATTTACATGCAACACAGTTTCAGTTCAGATTTGTTCCACTGTATTCTATAAAATACACTCAAAGGAACAACTTATCATCTCAATTCCTCACTTTTTTCTCTCATAGACACACACACAAACACAAATAACATGGACAGTGCCACATGCTAAGACATAAATGATGATAATGATAAAAATAAAATTCATAAGGCATGTCAGTATCAATTAGTGAAAATGACAACTCCTCTTCACTTGAAAATCATGCACAATTACATGACACAAAAATAAAGATATGTACACACCTGTACGTAAAAGTGAGTGAGTGAGTGCGAGTGAATGTGTGTGCATGTTTGTGTTCATGTGCAATGCACACTTGTCACCCCCTCCCTTCATTCCTCGTTTGACGGTCTGTCTACACTCACTCATTCAGTCACTCACTCACACTAGAGTTATGAGATTAACGAAACAGTACATAAGGTATTTAACCTGAGGAAATCAAACTTTTGTGTAGATTGGATAAATGAAGTGCAAATGATGGAGGCCCTAATATATTTACAAAACAACATGCAACTTACAAAGCTTTATTATTTGGTATCAATAATTTCTACAGGTCACTACATTTTTTTAGGCTTTTTAAAGGGGAATATTAGTTGATAAATTCAGAATATCAACTGCAATAATTTCTAAAATATACAGGAATTAATTGACAAAAGTATATTTTCAATTTGGGTAATAGTTGAAAAGAAATGACTGACCATTTTATTCACACTACAATATTATGACAAACTCAGCAATCATACAACTGATAAGAGAAAGGGGAAAAATTAAGACATGCCTATTTAGAAGTACTTTCATAATCCTCTAAAAGTACTTGGGTTATTCAAAGTCTGGATTCCTTCTCTTCCCAAAATTCTTAAAATGCTGTATTAATAATCACAACTTTGTACATTCAGGAAGAAGTCACACAAGTGTCTATGGACAACTTCCGTCTAGTGGTGAAATGGCTGCATTTTAAGTACACTACATGAACAACTAAAACTAAGAGCTGAAGCTTAATCCATTGAGCCTCTGCATGGGGTTCAATATATTTACATGACATCAACTGAGGGTGGGGGAGAGATGGGGAACAGGCAGGGGGGGAGGGAGGTATAGGCAATGGGAGTCAGAGTTATGATAAGAAGAGGGAAAACAATTTTTTTTTCATTTTCTTTTTTTTTTTCTAACTTCCATTTCTTTACACGATTAAAAAAAAATCTCTTTCACCATCAACAACAAATGTGAACAGATATTTAGGAGGTTTCTGAACAAGCTGGGCATTACGATCACCGGAATCACCACTAGGAACTAGGAAGGTGCATTACCTTTTCCTTCATCTCCCTCTCTTTGTCTGCCTCAAGCTTTTCAATTTGTCTCTGCAGTTTTGCAACCTGTTCCATCAAGACTGATTTCTCTTCCTTCAATCTCGCTATCACATGATCGTTGGAACAACTAGCAGCTGCCTCTTGCTGTGAGTGAATTAAGGCCCCAAATGATGATATATCACTTTCCTCAGAATGTAAAGTAAATTGCACATATTGACTTGAATGCTCTAATTTATCTACATTGCCTTCTGAAAATTCATAGCGTAAATGTGACGTTTCTTTCTGAATAGCTAAGGTGTTCGTCTTCATGGTGTGGCTCATATGCAGGCTGTTATCTAAGGATTCCAATGGCGTCCCGACATACAGGGAAGATGTTAGAATATCTGTTGCTGAAGGTCGCTTCTTTGGGTCTAGTTCGGTAAGCTTCAATATCCAGGGAGCCTGAAAAGGAGGATTATAAAAATATAATAACAATAATAATAAAAAATAAATAAAAATAAAAATAGATGACCATATACATCATTCTGTTGATTCAAGATGATGATAATGGTGGCAATCAATCAATATGAAAAAGGTAATAATGAAGATCATTAATGCAAAATTATGTAATAGTAAAAGTAAATTTTAAATAATGACAAACTATATCTGACTTGAAATATGGGAAGTACTAAAGCCATGG
>NW_020870801.1:957614-965114 GCF_003789085.1 Penaeus vannamei
AAATATAATAATAATAATAATAATAATAATAATAATAATAATAACGATAAATAACAATGCAATGACATAACAATAACAAGAATATACAATGAAGTAACAATAATCAAATAACAAAAGAAATGAAAACAATGGCAATAGAAGAAACAATGATTATGATGCAAAAAATTCCTTTATTAAAGTAGAGGCATGGCAATTCCCCCAAAACTGCAAATAACTATCATCACTATCTTCTAAGTTATCACCAAACAGTAAACTCATCACTAATACCTTATATACGCCATTTTTACTTACAAAAAAGTTAAGAGCATAGAGCAGTAAGTATACAACACAGAACAAACCTCATTGAAATAATCTTGACTGCATAGAGGCGCCCATCCAGCTTATGTCTGACCTTGGTGACAAGTCCAAAGCCCCCCTTGCCCAGAACAGAAAGTTCTTCAAACTCTCGGCTGTATCTGTCGTCCAGGAGCCGGTGCGTTTGGCTTGTCAGAGCAAGCTGGGTCAGGGGACTGATGAGAGGGTGAGAGGAGGGTTGACTGTGAGTGTCAAAGCGGATACTTATGATATTATCAACATTTCACATAAGCACATATCACAAAATGAATAAGTTCCTGAACTTCTTTTCCACTTACCTTGGAAGGGGAAAGTGGGTGCCCTGTGAGATAATTTGGCTCTGAGCTTGTTCAAAGAGGACCTCAAATTTCCCAAGAAGACTAGATCGGAAATCCTGCAGCAGCGGGACAGAGTGCAGCGGCAGGTAGAGTGTCGAATTGCACTGCTCAATTACTTTGCTAATAGCTATCCCAAATGGAGAAGATCAGTAAAGGGAAAGATTAACTGTTATTATTCCAAATATATCATCTTATTTACCATATATTACACAAAAATGGTTAGTCAATTGGAACAAAAATCTAGTGGTACAGTCCCCTCAATTTTCAAGATTATCACTCAACATTGCCAATGTGCTAACTATCAGTTATTTCATATAACTGAAAAAAGTCCCCTGCTCATTGGCATTTATTTCAGATATCAGAGCTGAAAGTGGCAGTACACTTTCTGGCAATAGAGTGGTAAACTTGGAAGTGGATTGGATTGTACATATAAATAGGGAATCACCCATTTACATGTACATTATATTGTCATTAAAAAATAGATAAAAAATAATAATACACACCAATAGTATATCTTGATATACTATTTGTGTACAAAAAACAGAAAATAAGTACATGATTAATGCTTACTACAAATAAAACAATTAAATGAAAACTAACCTCTAAAGAGAAATTCCCTCCGTGTAGGATTGGCCTCACGTTCCCGGCACAGCAGGTGCACCAGAATCTCAATTACTGTGCTATTGTTAACTATGTTCTCTTGGTCACTGGTAGCAGGTACCTCAACTGCTCTATCCACACCCAAACCTAAATGGTGAGTCAAGGATATTACATAACTATCAAACTGAAAACTGACATCAAAAACACCTACAAATTTAACTTGATATCTAGTATCACATTTTAACTCTATAACACCTCAACTCCATTATTAGAACTTTAGACCACAACTGAAAAACAGGCATTATGGATACAAAAAAGAAAACTCAAAATGGAGTCAATCTACCATGACAGTAGAAAAATTTATTATAACAGACCCCAGTTATTTCTCATGGGCAAAATTTAGCATGTATTAATTTCCATTTCTCTCCTGATAACATTAAAAAAGGATTTGTCATTGTCATCCCAACTGTCTGCAACTACTACTCCTGAATTAACATAGTTAAAGCAATTCAATTCCAAAGCCAAAGCTTCTTCAAATTGCAATATGAAATAAAATAAATGGAAAAAAGCACTGAAATTTTTCTTTCTTTTCGGCAGTGAAAGATGGTAAATCAATCTCATCAACTGCATAGCAAGGGGTACAGCAAATTATATGAATCAATTTAGTAAAGTCAACCAAAGTGATGACATGAATGAGACTTATATGTCGTCCAAACTCTAAGAGCTTCTCGCTGAAAGAAGTCAAGGTTGACTAATAAAATTGCAATATTCAAACAATGTTATAGCAGCTGGCTGCAGCATTCTGCTGCATATTTTGACGATGATTTTGAAAATGTAAAATAAGTTAATTCAGGAGAAATCATCTTTGGTAGAGGAGGTACAGCTTGAAACCAGAATAAATATTAAAGAAACTGAGAATATCACCTGAAGGTTGGGATGACAGGAATGATACACCAGAAGTGTATTACAGAAAATTGAATATTATGAAAAAAAATAAAATAAAATAAATAAAAAAAAAAAATAAAATTAAATAAAAAATAAATAAATACATAGAATATTACATATTATTATTACTGCATAGAGGTGTAGACAATCTAGAAAAAGATGAAATGAAGTCTGCAAGGAAAACTGTTACCATCTTGATTCTGCATCAGAGGATAAATATAGACATTAAAAAATGTCAAAAAAGCAAAAACTGCTTGTGCAAAGGGGAGAAAAAATGGAGTCTTGACACCATACATGTTTGTGTGGGCTGGGCCTATAAGCCAGACACCCGTAAGAGTCACCACTCAAGGCTAATGCCCAGATTTTGTGTGAAGCACCTCAAGCCAATGGGTTGACTGTGATCAGACCGAGACTTCAATGGCACCATGTACTAGTCCCTGGAGTGATGGCAATTCTCTGCATGGCATGACATGAATGCCACCTCCAAGGTAATGTATCAAACAGTATTTCATAATAGTACATTTAACCATTGTAAGAAAATACCAGAAATGTTTTTTAAATTGGGAAAAAATAATAGTATGGGAAAATACTGGACCCTTCCCATTTTGACCTGTTCCTATTGCAATCACATGCTAAATACAAAAATTATATAGATTAATACAGCCTACTGTGGATAAGAAAAACAGTATTAAGTACTTCTGAGTGAAATTTATTGGGGCACCTCAATTAATCTTGAAATAAAGAAGCAAGATTCCTGGGTAGTCACTCAATTATAGTAAACCATCTTTAACCATACACCCAACTTTACCTTCATCATTACCATGGCCCTTGGCTTCTTTCCTCGTCCTTATGGCTTCTTTTTCTGTTTTATCAGAGCCTTCGAAATCCACTTCTTCCAAGGGATGAAGTTCAACAGTCATGTCACCAACATCTGAATCAGTGTAGTTGAATGCTTGTCTCACCGCCTCACGCCCGTCATTCTGCCTCCTTAGGACACAAGTTGAGAGTGACTGTTGGTTTCTTAGGAGTTTGGTATGATACTTTTCATCAATAACTGTTTTAACTTTTTGTAAAAGTAAAAGGGCCTCTTCTTGTGTGTCAAATATACTGCTTTCCAACCTTTCTTTGCAGTTTGCCAACATTGCTAAAATGTCAGCAATATCCTCAGTTGAAAGTTCTTTGGATGGGGGAGCTTCAGTCTTTGCATCATCTTTGCTGACATCCTTGTCTTCCCTCATCACCTCTATGGTTTGCTCCTTATCCTGGTCCATGAATGCTGGGATATCTGCCTCACATACTGCTGCTTCTACTGGGGTTTCTTGTATTGCTAACTCTGCTTTTTGCTGATGGAGAAGTGGCCATCCGTGCCTGATAGCAGCAGTAATAATCTTGTTCCATACACCACCGAGAAGGTCCATGGCCTGCTTGATCTTGAAGTTTTGGCAGAGCAACATCACCATTTGTGTGGCAGATGTATCTGACAACTCTTGAAAATTTTGCAGCCCCACTGCATCGGGTGGATCTGCTTCACCCAAGAGTGAACATTTATTGAAATTACTTTGGTCGATTGAAAATGACTAAAAACAGAAATCATAAGATAATTTACTTATGAGTGAATTAATAATAGTGGCAAATATGAATAACACACATTAACCCTTATAATCCAGACAACATGACCATCACATTGTGAAAAAATTTGGATTTAGGGAAACGTGACATGAACATGTCATCACAGAAAAAATTGGCTGAGGGCCTGGGAGAAAGGAATGACTTGCCACAACTGCACAAAGCTTTTCAAGTGTGATTAGACAGTGAGCATTTAGGAGGGGGCTCTTACATTATTCCCATCAATAAATGATTATGGAATGTACACCCAACAACAAAAGCGATGTCACCTCATTAGACCTGGGCTTGGAAAGATCTTCTTGCCCTGAAAGGTGGCCCACGTTCAAACAACCTGGACATAGTTAGGAAAGGGGGGGAGGGAGGAAGGGGGTGATTTAGATTAGCTAGGCAAAGCAAGGGGTGATTTAGATTAGCTAGGCAAAGCAAGGAGTGAGTGTTCGGCTATGTTTCAGTCCCATCTTATCGAGGCTAGTGTCTGCACCCCCCCCTTCTTTCTCTTTCCTCTTTCTCTTCTTTCTTCCCCTTTCTTTCTTTCTTTCTCTCTCTCTCTCTCATACACACACATACACACTGTGAGTAATATTTGTGGGTGTGAATGATGTATCGTCTCAAATAGCACCTCTTAAGCTAACAAACATTAATAAATGGCTTTAGCCACAAAACTTCAAAGGTGATGGGGTGTAAAGGTATAGGTATCGATTCCCTTGTTTTTCTTTTATTTTGTTTGGGTGTCTCCTATGAACCACAACCTCCAGTCATATTCGTGAATCGCAAAGCATGGTTTGGTTGGGGTCAACTTGAGTGTGATGGGCCACTTGGCTCCGCCCCTCACAATCATATATTTATAAAAAGTATTAATGTCTATCATATCAGCATTAAGTTTGAGATACAAATTGATTTAAAGTGCATCTTCAGTCAACCTAATTTATTATATCATTTCCAAAATTGTTGGTGAAAATGAATGATGTAAAATGAAAATCTGTGAATGTGTGCAGCGGTGCATTAATATAATGATGGTGGGGTATATAGGTTGTAGGTGTTGCGAAACTTATACTATTAACATATCTTTTAGTGTCAAATTATTAATTGACAGTCTTTAGGCCTGGGCAGATTGGGCACTTCCCAGCAAACCCCTTTCCACGCTTGCTGACTCACCCCATGAAGGGCCGAGTCAAGCTTCACTTTACCCAAGGCTAAGGGGGATATTCCCTTAGCCTTGACTATATGCCTTTATATGTCGTTTCAGCAGCCGGTGTCCAACACCTTGTCTGTTTTTCCCCTCCAAACAATTCAAGAAACCCATTGCTTTCAATATCCGTCTTTTACATATTCATTTCGTTATTTTTGGTAATGAAATAATTGTAAACATTTGGAAATATAACGGTGTATGAACAAATGTCATATGTTCTTTTCCAAATAACATATCAAAAGTTTACCATTATCTAAATAGCAGATCCAGGTGATATAAGACGGAGAAATGAAAGAGAGAGTAGCTGCTTAGGATAATGCAGAGCCATATAATAATATACCTCCTTCATATATGTGTGAAGGATATTTCCGTCTGACAAATATTAATATGAATACAGTTCCAACAATGTTTAATTTTTTTTTATAGAAAATATGATAAGGAATTTAAATAAAACCATGTGATTAGATTCCTTGATAATCATTTTTCAAATAATATACGATAATTTATTTCTTAAGGCAGGTTTCCAATATATCAATCAAATTAACAGCTAAACAGGAATAAAAGCGATCCCTCTCTCTCTCTGTTCATGTACATTTCAGTCATTATTACACTTCTTCACCTGATTTCCATACTTTCCCACCTCCTCACATTCAAACTATCCTAATATGCCCTAGTTGTTTGAAGGTGGGCCACCTTTCAGGGCAAGAAGGGCATGATCTCACCGAGCCCAAGCCTGGTGAGGCGTCAAAGCTTTTGTTGCTGGCTGTACCATCTGTGAGCCCTGACTAAAAGAGTGACAGCTCCAGGGAGGATGCCATTTCCATGCTCAGGATCCTATTCCTGCCCACTCTAATCAGTAGTGCATGTTGTATTACAGAAAATTGAATAGTATAAGAAAAAGAAAAAAACACATGATTAACAAAATTTTATTCACTGTTATCATTTTGACACTGAGTTATGGACTATTCAGAGATGATATGGAGTTTGTACAAGGAAAATAGTCTAATACAATCTAGATACATCCTACCAAATGACAAATATAGATATTGGAAAATGTCCAAAAAAGCTAAAAATATTTATGCAGAAAAAAAAGAAAAAAAAAGCGGCAAAGGGAAGGAATGTAGTCTTGTCACCACCCACAAGTGTTTCTGTGCACCTGGCCTACAAGGCATACACCCTTCAGAGTGTCCCCTCATGGAAGTCTAAAGCTGGATTTTAGGCCACGTGCAGGGTGATGCTAAACTTGGAACAGCTATCAACAATATAGGATCATAGTAGGATTTTCTGCTGCATACCCTAATGAACGTGAACACTGACACTGGGACACCACCATTCAGCTAAAAAGGTATGGGTTTCGATATCGTGTGCATCCAGTCTACAAGCTGCACAACCGTCAGAATGGCCTCTCACAAAAGTCTGATGTTCATATTTGGGCCACATGCGGGCAGTGAATCATCTGGATCCAATAGATAAAATAACATCAAAATTTCACACCAAAAGTCTCCAAAAAAGTAAATAATGAAACTTAAAATAAACCCACAAAAACTAAGATTAAAAAAAAAACACTTACCAGCTATGGGTGCAAACGAGGATATTGGCTGAATCAGCTGTATGGCCTCACTGCCCCTTAACAGCCCATCCCTCTGCCTACCCTCGCCCAGATGAAGAGGTCGGTCAGGAGGTCGGTTCAGAGGCCGGTCCATTGGTGGATTCCAACGGTCCAAGAAGGACTTCCCAGCCATGCAATCCCTGGTCGACTTTCTTCTCTCTTCGGACATGACTTGTCGCCTTCGTCCCCAAACCATTGTGCATTACGAGATCTTGACGGGAAATGAGAAAGCAAATGTAGGATATCATTTTTTTTTTTTTTTTTTTTTTTAATATAGTTTTAATAATATAAAACCATGAGTTAGAAGCATGAGCAAAGACACTAGGTACAATTGAGGCATTCAGAATAACAGAAAAAATTGACAGGTTCTAAAATAATAAGAAGAATGATGATATTAATGTTAAAGATCATAAAATTAATAACAGTAATAATGAATTAATGAATAAACAAATGCTTTCTTGTAATATTATACTGTATCCATAATTCATGGAGTCATAACTTTTTTTTTTTTTTTTTTTTTTTTTTAACTAAAGCTCAAACTCTCATAATTGTAGCCCTTTATTATTCTCTTACATTACCTTTAATTTCTCATAGAATGTAAATACAGAAGCATGCACTTTTGGGTGGTTGCTTTTCATATGATTTATGAAATTCATCAGAACTGATACGTCTCAAAATATATTAAATATATTTAAACTAACTGTTTTATTTTGTATGACTACTGACTGAGCCTGTGGCCAACTAATTATAAAATGAACACACAGAAAAGAGAGATTTCAAGTTAATACTCTACAATATCTGAAAATAAACTGCTTGTAGCTTGTTGTATGTAGTCCTTGCCATGTCCATACTGACGGGGA
>NW_020870801.1:977614-980114 GCF_003789085.1 Penaeus vannamei
TAGATTTGACTGGGGAACCCGGCTGCCGCTCCAACAGCGAGCACCATTGAGCTCGGACTTCTGCTGCAGTAGAACTATCCTCCTTCTCTGAAGAGAGCTGTGATATAGCAGGAACCACTAATGTTGAAACGCTAATTGGAATATCACTTAATTGTTCACCCTCCCCATTTAGAAAGGTTTCTACAAGCTGTCTGTTCAGGGACAACAGACAAGCACGGCGACACTGCCAGAGAACTTGTCTATCTAAGGTCTTCCTTGTGCCTGCAGGTGGCCGTTCAGCTAAATCTGTGTGAATTTTGCAAGCTTGAAGTAAAAGTGGCAAGGCACGTTCCAGGCAACCTTTCTCATATTGCCTATGTCCATATACTAAATGCCAGGCACAATTGATCAAAGTACGATAGTGGCGTCTCCAACCCCTATATTCAGCACCCACTGTACGCTGGTGCTGCTCCCGAAGCTGATGTAGCCGCTGTGCTGCTTCCATTGCCACTCGTTCTATAAGTGGGGTTCTTTCACTACAACTTTGGGCTACTTGCCAAACAACCTCACAACCATACCAATGTAGTAGAGGCTCTACACTTTGGTTATTTCTTATGAGATATACACCAAAGTCTAAAATTGATGGTTCACCATAGGGACTACTATCAGCATTAACATCTGCAAAACTCTGCAGTCGTAAAAATTCATTTCTTAAAATGTGAGTCAAAGTGTTTCCATGATCTTTCTGCAAGGAAATGTCATCTTTTTTCTTTAGAGCATCTAGCACTGTCTGAGAGAGCATTGTCTGCACATCAGTGAAGAAGCTGGCCTCCTCAGAATCCTCAACACAGATCACATCTGGGGAATTGGGTGCTGTTGTGGGTGCTAGAGCCATGCTGTTGTCCCACGTACCAGTTGTACCTTGCTGTTCTTGGTGAGGTCTGACAGCAACTTTTCCCTGTTCCACCTTTTCATTCTTCAAGTCCCACTCTTCTAATTCTTTTGCAAATGCCATGTTATCATTCTTTAAATATTCCTGTAAATCAATTGCTAGATTTGCTAGCATGTTCTCCATGCTCTCTGGAGGCTGTGGGAACAGCACATTATAGCGGCTCTCATCAATGTAAAGAAGGCAGTATGCACTAGCATTATTCTGACCACCTACACTGTCTTGTAACAACTCCTCCCAGTTGGAATCAACAACCTGAATATCATTGAACTTAACCCATGTTTTTCTTGCACCATTAAATGTGTACACCCAATAATGTCCCCCAGATGCCTGACCTTCATGAACCACAACAGCATGCAGTCTATATGGAATTCTTTTTAGGTATGGCTCATCATACATTTGCCGCAGCTGTTGTTCAAGTTCACTGATGCATCTCTTTAGCTCAGCTACTTGAGAATTGATGTCCTGAAGCCAGCGAGAGAGACAAGACTGCAAGATGTTCAGTTCTGAGGGGGTGATGTTTCTTGGGGCTGGAGGAAGTATCCGCATCCGCTTGGAAGGAGACGGGAGCTGTTGAGGCTCATCATCTATGGGTCTGGGATTGCCTTCTTCCACACAGTTGGTCATGATCTCTTCCTTCTCATTCTGTGTCTCTTGAATAGAATCTTCCTTGACTGATAAGTTGTTTTCAATATCTTCAGATTTAATAACTTCACTATTTTCTAGTTCCTCTCCTCTGTCCTCAATCTTATCATTTTCTCTATCTAGTTCATTTTTTTCCTGAACTCTTTTAATCTCTGGATCTTCAGCCATTTCCACATCATTTTCACAACTTTCAACGCCATCCACCTCCATGATAGAGGGAGAGAGAACATTATTTGATTCAACTTCCTGACTTGGGTTTAGACCTGTCTGAGCAAAGTCAAGAGTGTATTTGAGAATATCTCCAATTGGGTATTTTGCATCCCCCTTCCCATATTTTAGGTACCTATCAAGCGTTGCAGTTAAGCTGTTTAGTTCACCCTTTATCTTTGCAACTTTTATGTGTTTCTCTTTTATTAGCTTTTTGTTGATCTCCATGTAGCGATCCATGTATAGGAACTCTGGAAACTCAAATTTGTTGTGCACTTTTTCTGCTCTCTTCTTTTCCAGTGAATATTCATATCTAGAGAGAGAGAATATTAAGACTGGAGGAAGCATCTTGAACCACGTTTCCTGCTGCACTGGTTCTACAGTCTCTCCTGTCATGTTCGGCATGGTGGTTGACATGGAGGCAAGGATGCTCTCATGAATATCCTCATACTTCATCACATGAAGAGGATACTGTCCAAAGGCCTCAAGCTTGGGTCCATCCTCATCTTCATTTGCCTCTTTCTTCGACTGACCATAAAAAAGTTTCATAATTGGATTATCAAAATCTGCATCTTTGGAGACATGACATCCAGAACTCTCCTTCTCTACACCTTGCCTTCTAAGAAGCTGCTGATATTCCTCCTCTAACCTTTCCAGAAGCTTATGTGTAAATTCACAAACGTCTTGCTGGGCATTCTTCCGCATTTCCTGTCCCTGAAA
>NW_020870801.1:987614-990114 GCF_003789085.1 Penaeus vannamei
ATAATAATAATAATAATAATAATAATAATAATAATAATAATAATAATAATAATAATAATAATAATAATAATAATAATAATAATAATAATAATAATAATAGCACCTTCAATAATAATTATAGTTAATAATAATAATAATAACAATAATTATAATAGCTAATAATAATAATAACAACAATAATAATAACAATAATTAAATTAATGATAATGATAATTATACTGCTACTACTACTACTACTACTACTACTACTACTACTACTACTACTACTACTACTACTACTACTAATAATAATAATAATAATAATAATAATAATAATAATAATATCAATAATGATAACAACAACAATACTGATAACATCAATAACAATAATATCAACATTAAAAACAAAAACAACAACAACAATGATGATAATAATAACAACAATGACAATAATTATAAAAATGACAATAATAAATATAATGATAATAATAATAGTAATAATAATGACAATAAATATAACAAGAGTAACAACAACAATAATAATAATAAATTTAGCTATAACAATGACAGTGACAAAGACAATGACAACAATAGCAATGTTAACAAAAATAATTACAACAACAAAGATGAAGTTGTTGTTGAAGTTTAAAGTTGTTGTTGTTGATGATGTTAATTATGATGACAGTAATGTCACCATCACCATTATCATCATAATTAATATTATTAATATTATTATCATTATCATTATTATTATTATCATTATTATCATCATCATTATTATTATTATTACTATTATTAATAACATAATCATAATTATAATTATAATAATAATTATCATTATAATCATCATTATCATCATCCAATATTAATTATTATTATCAATAACAGTAACTGTAATAACTAAAATCATGATATTATCATCATCATCATCATCATCTTTTTATCATCATTATTAATAACAAAAAGAAAAATGGTAATGGTAATAATGATAATGATGATAACAACAACAACAATAACAATAATAATAATATTACCAATAACAATAATAACAACAATAATAATAATAATAATAACAATAAAAAATAATAACAATGACAATAATAAAAATAACAATAATAATAATAATAACAATAATAATATTCATCATAAGAATAACAACAATAATAATAATAAAAATGATAATGATAATGATAATAATAACAATAATACTTATACTACTATTACTACTACTACTACTACTACTACTACTACTACTAATAATAATAATAATAATAATGATAATGACAACAACAACAATAAAAAAACAAAAATAAAAATAAAAACAGTAACAGTAACTATAACCATAATCATAATCATAATCATGATCATCATAATAATAATAATAATAATAACAATAATAATGATAATGACAACATCAATAACAATGGTGCCAATAACAAAACCAAAATAATTAATAATAATTAATAATAATAATAATAATAATAATAATAATAATAATAACAATAATAACAATAATAACAATAATAAGAGGAATAAATGTAAAATATACATGTAACACATTATCAATTATATCCTGGAGGATCCCTGATATTCAAAACAACGAAAGTTAAAACTGAACTTTATGAGAAATATCCAAAAAGTTTTCACAGATAAACAGTTGCCAAAGTAACCTGCTCAACACTGGTACAAAATTATCAAATAATATTAAAGGATAAATAGCACAAATGTTACATTCTAACAAGTTTTGTATATCATTTCTCAATAAGAATAGTAAACTATTCTCAACTACCCAATACCACTCATTATCAAGTCTTGTGAGAATTATATTTTCAATTTACATAAATCAACTTAAATAATCCTCAAGCTACTTTAATGGAGGTATTTTTTCTACCTTGCAAAGCACATATCTTTGCCTTCACGTAAAACAAAATCACTTAAATAAGTGAGTGATCTCAAGCGCTGCGATGCAAAAATTATCATACTTTTCCAACCTCTACGATAAATTAAATCAAATATCAAAAAATAGAGTGTTTAAAAATAGAGAGTTTAAGATATGACTCGTCACTGAAACACACACACTACTGTCTTCCACTTTGTCAATTTTTCTTACATCGCTATTACCACAGCAATGGAAATAGTAAGAGACTGGGTCCTCTCACTGACGCAAAGAGCGGCATCAAGTTCAGGCAAAGCTTGATTACAAAGTTCCGCAAGAACATTGCTTTAGCCTTAAGGACAGGGTAAAATTTATAGATTATCCCTGCTTTTCAACATCCCATAGTTTCACATTGCTACAGAATTTGCTTACAAAATGTTTCAAGAGTTATAATAGTCACTAAATCTTTTTGACAATCTTTTTTTTTTCACTCTACCATGGCCGGATTAGATTTGCAAATGAAGTGAATTCGGATAGAACACAGCCCATCAAACGGGATAAGAACACCATTCAAAAGTCACTATGGGTGTTTAGGCAATATTCAACATGGTAAGTTCCAGCGCATTACTTATATATAAAAAAAAT
>NW_020870801.1:1000114-1004649 GCF_003789085.1 Penaeus vannamei
GGCAGTAACGATAATAAGAATGTTTTTGATGATAACAGTAGTATTAGTCATATGCATCTTTTCCTGCGGTTAAGGGAAACGCGACACCTCTTGCGCGACAGGAATCGAGCAGACGGTTAACTTTAATCGAGTTGCCAGATTCATTTCTCCTACTTCGAATATTTCATGCATATTCGTACATATATTAGATATCTATAACACCACACTGCCCACCATAAGATATCAAAAGCCATCTTGGATATCATATTCCAAAATACTGTGTACCTGTTGGAAAAATAACCAGTACAGTAAAATAGCAAGCCGTCAACCGTGGTCATTCCCATTACGTCACAGAAATGGGCGGAGCTTAGAGGCCTGTCTCGCCTCCGATCACGAGACGACTTTTGGTGTCGCATCGCGTCTCGCGACACCCTAATTGCCGCCGGAAAAGATGCCTATAGTCATGGAAATAACAACAGGAACAAGAACAACATAAACATAAGATTATGAATAGATATAAGGAAAACTATGATAATAACGAATCATTGTTCTAAGGGAAATGTAGTTGACACAGATCTACATCAAATATTCATCCCTTCAGTGAGAAATTATTGACCAAAATAATCGCCGAGTGCATTTGGACAACTGGTATAAAAAAAAAGAAAAAAAAATGTCGGAAGAACAGGAAAGATGACGAGGAAGGATAAAAGACCAATTTATTTTAGATAAAATGGTCTTGCACGAACAATGTTGTGGATAGATTATGGCCGGGCAAATTAACTTATTTCATTCACTCTTGAATTTCCGAAGGCTTTGTTCTAAAGTTATTGACAAGGACAAATTACGTGGAATTACCATGAACAATAGAACATTGTTAACATCAGTTGTGAAGAATCTTTAAGGTAACATTAGGAGGGGGACTTTTCAAAAATGATATTTCACCTTTAGTATTTGTGTGGGACCATGACTTAGGGTTCTCTGAATTGCAAAGTCGGGTTGAGTTGTCAATTAAAATGACAAGATATTAAGGTGAATTATTGGTAAATTTGGAAAAAGACGTCACCAACGCCCTGATAGTCACAGTTTTGCTATACAGTAGTGAAACCTGGACACTATCCTGCGCCTTGAAGTCTCGACTTGATGCCTTTTGTAATAGGTCCTTGCGCCCGATCATGGGGTACTGTTGGCGGGACCATGTGTCCAACCAACGGCTGCACCGTGAGACGGGCACAGGACCTATTACCTGCATAATCCGTGATCGCCAACTCAGGCTTTACGGCCACCTGGCTCGCTTCCCTCAGGATGATCCCGCCCACCATGTTGTCTCTGTTCGAGAGAGCCCTGGGTGGAGGAGGCCTGTGGGTCGACCTAGGAAGTCGTGGCTTGGGCAGATCGATCAAACCTATCATGAGGAGCTGGCCGAGTTGATTTGCATGAGGACCCTCAGGTACAAGCAAAGGGTGGATGCGGCTATGCGCCCCCGTCGGCGTTAGCTCCGCAATAATGATGAACGCTTTTCGGGACGAAACTAGATTCGTTCGATTTCTATTGTTTTGGTTCTGTTGATTCTGGTGTTCGTTTCCATTGGAAATGGCTAGATTGTCTTTTCCATACCAGAGTTGCGCCACTCTTGATATAATGCATGTGCACTCTGGAATTCTCGTTCTCTGCTGTAATCACAGTACCGATTTAGTCACCCCATGGGGGGCGGCAACCTCCACCCAGGAAAACAAAGAATCCTCCACGTATTTACGGCAGGAGAGAGCGTCGGACAGACTTGGCATCGGGCGGTCCCGCATGTCGGTCGTAGTTACGACAAATTACACTAAAGGGGGCTGTGCCCCCTGCGACCCCCCTGTTGGGGGGAGGCTGACGCCCCCCCCCCCCCCCCACAAAAATCCTCCACGTATTCACGGCAGGAGAGAGCGTCGGACAAAGGCGCTTCCACATGCCGTTCGTACGCACGCGAAGCACCGTACATTTAGTCACTTCAGTGAAAATAAACCTAAAATATACCTATGCAGTGGAGCGGCTTGCGGGAGAGGAAGCGCTGGAGAGGTCTGCGTGAGCACGAGCGACGCGACGGCCGATCGCAGGGCATTTCAGAGGGCAGAACTCCGTGTTCACGTAAGAGTTTCAAGCTAGCCTCATCGTCTTCAAAATAACTTTATATAAATTGGAATGGTTTGATACCACATCCCACACACACGGAAGTCATGGCGAGACTAATTTGAATATTGAATTTCATAGCTTCTATTTTAGCTAATGTTCATTCATTGGCGGTTTCCCTCGTGAATTCTTTCCCCATTAGCTATTAAATTAACCGCCAAACAATTCACCAATGAAATCGTGACACTGGCCGTGACGTCACAGGCGAGATAACAGGAACAGTACGGGTACGAGAGACCCGGCGCATGCGCAGTGAAGAACTTGGTCAGTATTCCCAAAGCTCCCGTGTGAATCTCACGTCGTTTTATTATTGTTTTAATTTATTTTAAAAATTAAATAACTTCGTTATTATTAATTTGAGTGACAAGTTTATTTAATGAAACGTGATTGTTAATTAAATATCTTCATGACTATAAGGTTAGTTTTGGTCGATTTAATGGTGACGCCTTTTTCCAATAATCAAATTATTTACTTATGGATGATTTTTAAACACTAAGGACAAATAGGCAGTAAAAATGGAATAGTATATCCAGATGAGCTTGCGAATATGGAAATACAATATGGCTATAAATCCCTGAAAGAATAGCAACTGAATGGTCTATAATTTTGAGCAGTTAGAGGCCATCTCATAACTCTCGCATTACCAACCTTTGCCTTTGGAATAACCATTGAAGTGATCTATTACCCGGCAGAACCACTTCTTCCAATTCTCACACCAAGGAGTCAAACTCTTTCAAGGCCTAAAACCTCTCTCTCCAAGGTAGTATATCTACTCTAGGCTGTCTTCACCTACCGGCTATACAATAGGGAAAAATTGACCCACATACCTTTGAGCGAGGTACCAAGTGTTTCTGAAGTCAGGTTCTTTAAGTACTGGTTCCTTTACCAAGTTCTCCCTAATAATATTAAATGCATTTTCCTGTTGTTAACCCAGATGGAAACATTTTTCTCTAGAGTTAACTTCGTCAGAGCATTGGGCTTTCTTGGTGTATCCCTCAACAAATCTTCGATAATAGCTACTCATTTATAAGAACCTTGGTACCTTTTACGATTGTTGGATTTTGGGAAATTGTGTACTGCTACTAACGTAACTAGGACAGGTTTTACATGCACGTGTCCTACTCTGTGTCTGAAAAGGTTAACCTCCTGGAATAGGTGACTTATCAGGAATGGTCTTCATTCCGGCTTGTATTAGTCTCTGTAAAGATTCTTCTGCCATGGTTAAATAAGTTTAGATATCCTCACCATATATTGCAATATAATCCAAAAATAATTACAAAACTTTTCCAATTTAACCAGTGATCCCTGTTCAGGAATCTTTTAAATGTCCTTGGGGCATTGGGATATCCAGAAGGTACCACAGTATATTCATAATGCCTTAGGTGCATAGAGAATGCCGATTTCTCCTTTGAACCCTCTTCTGGTGGCATGGGGGTGATATCCACTTCTTAAATCTAGGGTGAAAAACCACTTGCTCTGATTAACCAGATGCAAGATATCTTGAATCAGAGGTAAGGGATAAAACCCACGTCTTGTTTTAGCTTTGGGAGCCCGGTAATCCACACAGCCTTGAATGTGAATTATCGCTCCTCCTTACATAGACAATAGGAGCATTCCATTGTGAACTGACCCATATATGACCTTGGACCTGTGCCTCTGCTACTGTTCGTAGGGCATAGGCAATAACCCTGGGTGGAATATAAACCCATTATTCATCAACTGTATCTATCCGATGAGTAGCCAAGTTTGTTTCCCCATGTGGCTCCTCCTTCAGATTACAGGCTGCCTGATAGTCAGATCTTTACCTACTTTCACCTATTGTGGGTCGATCTGAAGTGCCTGTCACAGTGGGTCATCCTTTTCATTGCCATTGTCCGGTATTTCTGTGATTACAGCATTTACTGCTAATTTAGCCAATACTTTTTTTTTTATTACGACCCAAAACTAAATTCCCAAACAGTTCCATATCCGTATATTCCACATGGAACGCCTGAGCTATCCTACGAGTTTGGTGATTAGTACAGGTACTCTACCCCAGTTACAAGCAAGGACTTTCACCTAATCATGTGCTTTGCATATAGCAGGAAGGAGAATACAATCCTTCTCCAATGGCTTTCCATTTAACATCATTAGAGTTTCATTAACCATTTGTCCACCTTTATATTTAAGACATCCTGTTAATACAATTTTGACTTTATCTGAGCAGTAATTTTTCTTCTGAGGACAGTCGTTGACTATATATCCATCTTTCTCACAGAAGAAACTTTTAATCTTTGCCGGGTTCTTGGGATTTGTCGACGGCAGTCACTGTTAGGGTGGAGTCCTTTGGTCCATCTCTGCCCTTCTGTGATCCAGTTGTTCTAGTCAGCCAACATAAAGAATGCTTG
>NW_020870801.1:1014848-1047348 GCF_003789085.1 Penaeus vannamei
ATGCTACCGCCTTGAGAAGCGGGGCTTTCAACGTGGTATGATCGTTGGCATAATAAAAGTTAACATTATTCATACTATTGTATGTGATCCAAGATCTTTTCATGCATTTTAATAGAATGCATCATTTTGCTTACTTCATCAACATGATATTCACTTGCATTCCGAGATGTCCACAATGAAAGAATTAATATCAACATGTGTTTGTTATTTGTTTGTTTTTTGAATATCAGTGGTTATATCTGTATTGGTAATGGTTATTACTAGTATTCTTTTATCTTTACCATTTATTTTACCATATAATTATTATTGTTTTCATTATCATTCTTATGATAATGATCCTATAATAATGATGATTATATGAAAGACATTGGTGGTAATCTGAATATAATGAAGAACTTGTAATGTTGATTAAATTAACACCTCTTCCGCAAATTTTTGACTGTATGAATATGGCGAAAAAAAACTTGATTTCCTTTAATTTTGAGACGTTATAAGGGGGATAGCGCGAACGCAGTCCCCCGCTACCAAAAATTGCGCACTCGAGTTAACCACATTTGGGTTAATCGCAGGGGTCAGCGCCACCGGAGTGCAATGGTGAGCCTCGCCCTGGGAGAACCGCCTTCGTGATCACGGTATCTCCTGTGCCAGGTAAGTATGCTTTCCTTCGCCTCAAGCCGACCCACGCTCGCTCGCACTGAGGACACCACGCGCGCTAAAACTTTAATTTTCCTTTAAAACTCCCAAATAATGACTCATGATTACCTTTCAAAACTACACAGAAACATTGAAGGTGACTTTCTTTCAACGTGAAACTATCCGTAACATATTGTAGAGTCATTAAGAAGCTTCATCCGGTTTTCCTTTTCTCTTTCTATGACTCAGATTTCCCATGACAATTCATCACCATATTCATAAGAATACACATGCGCATGCATACACTAACATACACGTCTATGCAATCTAACAGTACATCCATAAATAGAGATATACATGTAAATAGTCGCATAAATGTAACATCAAGGTAGTTTAATGCATGGGTACATGAGATTCGGATGTTCTTAAATGCAAACTTATCTATAATCATCCAGAGCCTCGACTATATTAAAGATAGAATAATATCACAAGAAAAGTGTGATCCATTCTAGTAATATATATATTATATATATATATATATATATAATAATATATATATATATAATATATATATATATATATATATATAGTATATATATATATTACATATATGGCAGTTTACAATTTTAATAACCCAAAGAAAACGTTGAAGTTCTTTTCTGGTAAAACTTGTAAACACTGTGGTCTTTTACTATATACAATATATACTTACATATTATTTTTTATACTTACATATCATGTGATATGTCTTATGCACGGACGTGTGTGCGTGTTTGAGTGTGGGTGTTTGTAAATGATCTTTTAGATTTAAATATGCTAACAAGTAGTTGTATATGACGTTTTGCAATTGAATGTCGTTACCAGCAAGTCCTCAGAACATTTTCTCGGCACACTTTTCCAAATTCTTTCAGTATCGCTTCTCGGCCTTTTGGCTAAGATCAAAGTGTAGTATCTGTTCTTATCAGCTTAATATCTGATACGATCCCCATGTGGGATCTACGATATTAAACTGATTTTGGAAAATGGCGAAGTGCTAGGGGCTTGCTCCACCTTTGCCGCGGATCGGCCCGGTATTGCAGTACCTCCGGGATTGGTCCACTCCCTCCGGGGAGGACATCAACTCATTTTTAATTAATACGCTTCTTCACTGTGTGACAGCATCTTCTCTCTATACAGCTGGTAGTAAACTGGAGTTGCTCAATTTGTAGAAGATCGGCGGTACTGTAGTTGGACATTCTTGAAACGTGGTTACATTATGAAAATGAAAATAGCCACAATAAGAATTGAAAATAATCGTAACGTTTCAAACTCTACACGAGTTCCTCTTCAGACGAAAAATGGTTCCGGTTTTGTCTGAAGAGGAACTCGTGGAGTTCGAAACGTTACGATAGGTTTTAAATTTTATTGTGGCTATTTTCATTTTCATTTTTGTGTACAGGTTACTGTGTTTGTGCTTGTGGTTACATTTCTTCTCCTAAAACACTAGAAACTTCCGAAAACTGGTAACTTAGTGCAGTACCTAAGAGGCTGATAACGTTAATTTTAACTAATAAAAAATATGAGCAAGTTGACGATATTGTGTGGATACTACAACTATTGCAATTAATCGAAGTACAAGACTAACACACTTTCCCACTTCATGTAACATCTCAGTCACTACAAACTTTGCAGTGTAAGATGGGGGAATGCACTAACGGATTTTAGTGTAAATACCCTCCATGACAAGAACATACTCTTCACACAACCCACAAAGTCAAACTACTAGACCACACGATCCAATAACCACAAATGTTTTGCTTGATATTCTAAGTTGTTACATGGCCAGCGAGTTGAATATTTCACAAGGGTAATGGGGTTGATTCGTGTATGGCTATATAATTGCGATACTCCTTATGTAGATTATATATTTCACCTGGATTTACAATTCTGTCCGTATTATACAATGAGGCGGAATTTCTAGAAATAGTCTGTCTATTTTACATATTCTAGACCCTATTTTTAATGACTTCGGTATACACAGCAGTGATTCGTGTCCATTATTAAACATTCACTCGTTGATTTCAATGTTACTACTGCTACCAAATTACATATTCACATACGAATAAAGCAAGGGTAGAGGAATTCAAATAGGTTACTGCCAATGGAACAGTAATAATTACATTCATAGTGGTAGAAGCAGTGGCAATACCAATATGACAGAACAATTAATCATATGTAATAGCCACAGAGTATCTACAACTGAAAATTAGTTTATTTCAAAGCTGGCTCAATCATTTGAAATGATGGGAATATTGCATTAATAAACAAGTATTGATACTTCAGTTTTGGTTTTGGAAACTATGATTCACCAAGCAGCTAATATATATATATATATTTTTTTCTCCTTGTGAGGAGTTTTTCAAAAGTTTCAAGAACACTTCTTGGACTGATAATCAACCACTCAGCCTGTGCGATCCTCCTCTTGACATCGGTAAACCGAGTCAGAACGGTCATCAAAAACTCTCAAGCACAACTTGAGAGCCGCTTCCCGCTCAGAGGATTACACTAACAGTCCTCATCGTGATTGAATATATTCCGAGAATCTTGGCGAGAAACCCGGCAATCGCACTATAGAAGTGATCCTATAAAGTATGATCATACTGTCACATTCTATATTCACTTGTACACTCCATCTTACTGAGGACTTTGTTCGAATAAAACGGATTATCACATGTTCATAGATTGGTAAATGTATGCAGTAATATGTGGACGTACTTTGCCCCCTCTAAAATATTTGCAGTCTACACCTATTTGATAAATTATATACATCAAAATATATAATAGGAAAATAGAAGATAATTATACTTATCAAAGATCGGGGAATCAGGGACTGAACTGTATGCACCATGAATGCATATTTCTTCACAGAACCTACTGTATTCCAGTTGTTTTTAAGCGTGCTATTCCTTAAAAGATAAAACAGCAAAAGAAATTATTTCAAGGTGACCCTTTCTTCCCTTTATACTCTTTGCTCGAAGTCCTCAGTCCACCTTTGCTGCTCATTTCGTTTACCAATTCTACCTAACTCTGGTTTCCCTTCAAAACGCATAAATCTTTCGCCTTTTACTAAAGATTTCCGTGGAGGGGAACAACTCAATGAGTCTTATTCAATTTTTTTCTATAGCCCACTTCGGTGGGTTCAAATAAGAGTTCATACATTAAATCCTTCATGGTGTAGAATTGTAATAGTTGCTTGCAAACAGGTATTCGAATGTCTCTGTATGATACGTACAGACACAATATATACATGTGTAGGGGTCTGTGTATATAATACCTACAAACATAATATATACATGGGGGAGTACATGTGTGTGTATGAACACATTATTTTATCATTAAAGATATAGGAAACGTAGAAATCAGCAAAAGCATCCCTCACAAATGAACAATCTACTATATAACAGTAACGGTGTGAATGAAGCATATTGGGTTACTATGACAAAATTTAGCAGCTACAAAGGTTAGTCCTCGTAAAAAGAAAACATTTCAATAAATGTAATATTACAATTTCCCAAAACATTGTCATACCTACATCAAATAAAATATTTACAATTCCTTAAAATATTTTCAATTCCCAGTCTATTTCTTTGGAAATGTATAAGATGGGATGTCAGAATACTGATCAAAATGTTCTTACAAATTTACTAAATAATTTATTAGTATAATGAAGAATATTCAGGAAAAATTCTCATTGGTATATATATCAAAAGAAAAGCCTTTAAGAAAATACTTAACTCGGTAACGATTTATTAGTCCACCGTAGACTTCTGTTTGAAATACAATAAAAATAACAAAAGTCATGAATATGAGAAAGTCCGTGATTCCCGGGACTCGGATACCGCTTTACATTGAATTTTTACCTTGATAGCGCGATAAGGTCAGACCTTTTTCATATTCCGGATTCTACGGTAAAGGTGATAATTTTATTTGGGCGCTTTTAATTTGATTTCCTCTAATTGTGACACGTTATAAGGGGGATAGCGCGAACGCAGTCCCCCGCTACCAAAAATTGCACACTCGAGTTAACCACATTTGGGTTAATCGCAGGGGTCAGCGCCACCGGAGTGCAATGGTGAGCCTCGCCCTGGGAGAACCGCCTTCGTGATCACGGTATCTCCTGTGCCAGGTAAGTATGCTTTCCTTCGCCTCAAGCCGACCCACGCTCGCTCGCACTGAGGACACCACGCGGTCCGCACTATTTTATGCAAATATTTAGTTGGCATTTGTATGCGAAATATAAAAAATTCATACACCCCCTCTTCACAAATTCGCAAAAAAAGAAAAGAAAAAAATGTAAAGTAGAACTGTCAAACGGTTTCCAATTCGTAATGATTTTATGATAAAATAAAATGATAAAAAATAGTACATATACCCATACGAATTATATTTACGTTGCTATTACTCTTTACTTGCATATCAGGAAATTTATAAATGCTTGCCATACTTAATTCCTGAAAAAGTTCTAAGTAGAAACAGAGGTGCGTGTGATTTTCCTTTCTCTTTTAAAACTAAAAGAAATTAAATGCAATAAAGAAAACAAACATACATTTTCTATGCAACTCCCAAATCCTAGTATGTTAAGATTCATGGTAAAGGTTCAGTCCTCCAGAAACATGGTAAATGTCAAATTTTCATTTAAAGAGAACGTACAAGTTTAATTGGCATATAGATAAAGAAAGCGAATTATATGAATATATCACCATTTATACGCAAATATACTTATAAACGTAAATATTCTAATAAGATGTAATTGTGATTTGATCGAGTACAATTGTGATGGTTACGCATATAGATAAAGAAAGCGAATTATATGAATATATCACCATTTATACGCAAAATATTACTTTATAAAACGTAAATATTCTAATAAGATTTTAATGTAATTGTGATGGCATAAACGTGATCTTTAGATATTAAATATGCTAACAAGTAGTTGCATATGTCGTTTTGCAATTGAATGTCGTTACCAGCAAGTCCTCAGAACTATTTTCTCAGGCTCACTTTCGAACATCTTTCAGTATCGCTTCTCGGCCTTTTGGCTAAGATCAAAGTGTAGTATCTGTTCTTATCAGCTTAATATCTGATACGATCCCCATGTGGGATCTACGATATTAAACTGATTTTTGGAAAATGGCGAAGTGCTAGGGGCTTGCTCCACCTTTGCCGCGGATCGGCCCGGTATTGCAGTACCTCCGGGATTGGTCCACTCCCTCCGGGGAGGACATCAACTCATCATTTCAATTTATACGTATTTTCACTGTGACCATAGATCATGGCTTTATACTGCATTTGAACTTGAATGTTATTTAAACCTATTGTCAAGTTACATCACTTTTTCCTAAAACACTAGAAATTACTCTGATTTCGGAAAACTGGCAACTTATTGCAATACCTACGAGACTGCTAAATAATTTCTAGTAATGGTCTACTCATCTATTTACATATTGCTTTCGCCTATTTTAATGATATACGATATACATTAACCGCCATTCGTGTCAGTACGATTTACCGTTCACTTCACAGACTTTTACGCTACTGTTGCTACAGGGTCACATATTTACATAGAATGAAAAAAGTGGATAGCAAACCTCAGAGGTAACTGTCATAGCGAGGGTATTGATTAATCTTACAGTGGCGGTAGCATCGGCAAAGATAAGATTAGTGGTATGAGCAGTAAACTAAGCAATATTGATTATATGAAATAGCGGAAAAGTATCTACATTTGCGAACAAATTTGTTCATTTCAAACCTAGTTCAACCATTTGAAACCATGAAATGTTATACAGTAATACCAAGCACTGCCACCTCTTTACTGATGCTTATTTTGTTTTTTGAAACTATGAACCCACGACGCAACAAACTTTTTTTTATGATTTGTTCTCCTTATAAGTTTTCAAAAGTTCAAGAACACTTCTTGTGGACTGATAATCAACCACTCAGCCTGTGTGATCCTCCTCTTGACATCGGCAAACCGAGTCAGAACGGTCATCAAAACTCTCAAGCACAACTTGAGAGCCGCTTCCCGCTCAGAGGATTACACTAACAGTCCTCATCGTGATTGAATATATTCCGAGATTCTTGGCGAGAAACCCGGCAATCGCACTAAAGAAGTGATCCTATAAAGTATGATCATAATTTCACCTTTACAGTTCACTTACACACTACATTTTACTGAGGACTTTGTTCTGATACAACGGACTGCTACGTGTTCATGACCTTCACTCCTGATAATGGTCAGTTGTTCTTGATGCCTACATTGTGGAGCGGATCGCAGTGGCATGATTGGAGTACCATGGTAATAAAGTTTAATGCTAAAACATGATACATTCTACTAAAATAATTTACTAATCTCTTATCGCACATAAAAGATGGGTAAGGTTAACTTCTTATGTGTCAACGATCATACCACGTTGAAAGCACCGCTTCTCGTCCGATCAGCGAAGTTAAGCAACGTTGGGTCTGGTCAGTACTTGGATGGGTGACCGCCTGGGAACACCAGATGTCGTTGGCATTTTATCTTATATGCTAATTATGTTAAGCATTTCTTTACAATTTATAGCAGCTCCTTTTACATTTGCCTAAAGGAATAAATTGAAATCTTATGTCAATCAATAGGAAATAGAGTAAAAGTCAACGTCGTTGAAGAGCGGGAGAAGAACAAACGTAAAACACTTATGATTAGAGTAACTAAAGTAAATGCAATTCTGCTTCCCAAACATTTGATTCAGTTCCTTCTGATATTTAACAGATTTTGCTACGGTCTTTTAGAAATTTCATTGCACCCGATAATGGTATCAGTGATAATAGTTATTTAAATATCAGTCTAAACAGTCAGTCGCGATTAAATCTTAATATAATTTGCTATACATATTACCAATAAAAATTTGCTGTAATGCAATTTGCTGAGCATATAATAATATGATTTGCTGTATGATATTAATATAATTTGCTGAACAAATGACAATAAAATCATACATTGCTATGTGTGTATAAGTCATAGTAAATGATATCATGAAGATTGTCATCATTTCAATATTTTTTTCCTACAATGATGACTTGGTAATTTCATCTAATTGCTTTTTTCCTAATTATCACAGAGGATTACAACTATAATGGTCGGTTGTTACATGATTGCAGTGCCATGGTACTGACGTTTGATGATTTAAAAAATGATACATTCTACGAAAATGAATGATTAATCTGTTAGCACTGGCGGAAAGCTATGTGATATTGAGCCTACCTTTGCCATTACTTTAGTTACCCTTATCTTATCCGTTTTCTGTCTATCCTTCTCCCTCTTCTTAACGGCTTTACTTAAACTCCATTTCCTTATTATTGATGTGTGATTTCAAAAGATTTCTTTAAACAAATAAAAGAGAAGCTGCTATAAATTGTAAAGAAATGCTTAACATAATTAGCATATAAAATAAAATGCCAACGACATCTGGTGTTCCCAGGCGGTCACCCATCCAAGTACTGACCAGACCCAACGTTGCTTAACTTCGCTGATCGGACGAGAAGCGGTGCTTTCAACGTGGTATGATCGTTGACATATAAGAAGTTAACCTTACCCATCTTTCCGGTGCGATAAGAGATTAATAAATCATTTTGGTAGAATGTATCATGTTTTAGCATTAAACTTTATTACCATGGTACTCCAATCATGTCACTGCGATCTCCTCCACATTGTAGGGATCATGAACAACTGACCATTATCAAATAGTTCATACACTTTTACGCTATTTTATATAATCAATATTGCTTAGTTTACTGTTCATATCAATAATCTTTTTTTGCCGATGCTACCGCCTTGAGAAGCGGGGCTTTCAACGTGGTATGATCGTTGGCATAATAAAAGTTAACATTATTCATACTATTGTATGTGATCCAAGATCTTTTCATGCATTTTAATAGAATGCATCATTTTGCTTACTTCATCAACATGATATTCACTTGCATCACCGAGATGTCCACAATGAAAGAATTAATATCAACCATGTGTTTGTTTATTTGTTTGTTTTTGAATATCAGTGGTTATATCTGTATTGGTAATGGTTATTACTAGTATTCTTTTATCTTTACCATTTATTTTACCATATAATTATTATTGTTTTCATTATCATTCTTATGATAATGATCCTATAATAATGATGATTATATAAAAGACATTGGTGGTAATCTGAATATAATGAAGAACTTGTAATGTTGATTAAATTAACACCTCTTCCGCAAATTTTTGACTGTATGAATATGGCGAAAACAAACTTGATTTCCTTTAATTTTGAGACGTTATAAGGGGGATAGCGCGAACGCAGTCCCCCGCTAAAAAATTGCGCACTCGAGTTAACCACATTTGGGTTAATCGCAGGGGTCAGCGCCACCGGAGTGCAATGGTGAGCCTCGCCCTGGGAGAACCGCCTTCGTGATCACGGTATCTCCTGTGCCAGGTAAGTATGCTTTCCTTCGCCTCAAGCCGACCCACGCTCGCTCGCACTGAGGACACCACGCGCGCTAAACTTTAATTTTCCTTTAAAACTCCAAATAATGACACTCGTGATTATCTTTCAAAACTACACAGAAACATTGAAGGTCACTTTCATTCAACGTGAAACTATCGTAACATATTGTAGAGTCATTAAGAAGCTTCATCCGGTTTCCTTTTCTCTTTCTATGACTCAGATTTCCCGTGACAATTCATCACCATATTCGTAAGAATACACATGTGCATGCATACACAACATACAGTCTAACAGTACAATCCATATACATGTAAATAGTCGCATAAATGTAACATCAAGGTAGTTTTAATGCATGGGTACATGAGATTCAGATGTTCTTAAATGTAAACTTATCTATAAATCATCCAGAGCCTCGACTATATTAAAGATAGAAATATCACAAGAAACGTGTGATCCATTCTAGTATATGATATATATATATATATATATATATATATATATATATATATATATATATATATATATATATAATATATATACATATATGGCAGTTTTACAATTTTAATAACCCAAAGAAAACGTTGAAGTCCTTTTCTGGGTAAACTTGCGTAAACACTGTGGTCGTTTACTATTATACAAATATTACTTACATATTGATTTTTATACTTACATATCATGTGCATATGTCTATGCACGGACGTGTGTGCGTGTTTGAGTGTGGTGTTTGTAAACGTGATCTTAGATATTAAATATGCTAACAAGTAGTTGTATATGACTTTTGCAATTGAATGTCGTTACCAGCAAGTCCTCAGAACATTTTCTCGGACACACTCTCCAAATCTTTCAGTATCGCTTCTCGGCCTTTTGGCTAAGATCAAAGTGTAGTATCTGTTCTTATCAGCTTAATATCTGATACGATCCCCATGTGGGATCTACGATATTAAACTGATTTTTGGAAAATGGCGAAGTGCTAGGGGCTTGCTCCACCTTTGCCGCGGATCGGCCCGGTATTGCAGTACCTCCGGGATTGGTCCACTCCCTCCGGGGAGGACACAACTCATCATTTTAATTAATACGCTTCTTCACTGTGTGACAGCATCTTCTCTCTCTATACAGCTGGTAGTAAACTGGAGTTGCTCAATTTGTAAAAGATCGGCGGTACTGTAGTTGGACATTCTTGAAACGTGGTTACATTATGAAAATGAAAATAGCCACAATAGAATTGAAAATAATCGTAACGTTTCAAACTCTAACAGAGTTCTCTTCAGACGAAACGAAATGGTTCCGGTTTTGTCTGAAGAGGAACTCGTGGAGTTCGAAACGTTACGATAGGTTTTAAATTTTATTGTGGCTATTTTCATTTTCATTTTGTGTACAGGTTACTGTGTTTGTGCTTGTGGTTACATTTCTTCTCCTAAAACACTAGAACTTCCGAAAACTGGTAACTTAGTGCAGTACCTAAGAGGCTGATAACGTTAATTTTAACTAATAAAAAATATGAGCAAGTTGACGATATTGTGTGGATACTACAACTATTGCAATAATCGAAGTACAAGACTAACACACCTTCCCACTTCATGTAACATCTCAGTCACTACAAACTTTGCAGTGTATAGGATGGGGGAATGCACTAACGGATTTTAGTGTAAATACCCTCCATGACAAGAACATACTCTTCACACAACCCACAAAGTCAAACTACTAGACCACACGATCCAATAACCACAAATGTTTTGCTTGATGTTCTAAGTTGTTACATGACCAACGAGTTGAATATTTCACAAGGGGTAATGGGGTTGATTCGTGTATGGCTATATAATTGCGATACTCCTTATGTTGATTATATATTTCACCTGGATTTACAATTCTGTCCGTATTATACAATGAGGCGGAATTTCTAGTAATAGTCTGTCTATTTACATATTTCTAGACCCTATTTTAATGACTTCGGTATACACAGCAATGATTCGTGTCCATTATTAAACATTCACTCGTTGACTTCAATGTTACTACTGCTACCAAATTACATATTCACATAGAATAAAACAAGGGGTAGAGGAATTCAAATAGGTTACTGCCAATGGAACAGTAATAATTACATTCATAGTGGTAGAAGCAGTGGCAATACCAAATATGACAGAACAATATTAATCATTTGTAATAGCCACAGAGTATCTACAACTGAAAATTAGTTTATTTCAAAGCTGGCTCAATCATTTGAAATGATGGGAATATTGCATTAATAAACAAGTATTGATACTTCAGTTTTGGTTTTGGAAACTGATTCACCAAGCAGCTAATATATATATATTTTTTTTCTCCTTGTGAGGAGTTTTTCAAAAGTTCAAGAACACTTCTCGTGGATTGATATTCAACCACTCAGCCTGTGCGATCCTCCTCTTGACATCGGTAAACCGAGTCAGAACGGTCATCAAAACTCTCAAGCACAACTTGAGAGCCGCTTCCCGCTCAGAGGATTACACTAACAGTCCTCATCGTGATTGAATATATTCCGAGAATCTTGGCGAGAAACCCGGCAATCGCACTATAGAAGTGATCCTATAAAGTATGATCATACTGTCACATTCTATATTCACTTGTACACTCCATCTTACTGAGGACTTTGTTTTAATAAAACGGATTATCACATGTTCATAGATTGGTAAATGTATGCAGTAATATGTGGACGTACTTTGCCCCCTCTAAAATATTTGCAGTCTACACCTATTTGATAAATTATATACATCAAAATATATAATAGGAAAATAGAAGATAATTATACTTATCAAAGATCGGGGAATCAGGGACTGAACTGTATGCACCATGAATGCATATTTCTTCACAGAACCTACTGTATTCCAATTGTTTTTAAGCGTGCTATTCCTTAAAAGATAAAACAGCAAAAGAAATTATTTCAAGGTGACCCTTTCTTCCCTTTATACTCTTTTGCTCTAAGTCCTCAGTCCACCTTTGTTGCTCATTTCGTTTACCAATTCTACCTAACTCTGGTTTCCCTTCAAAACGCATAAATCTTTCGCCTTTTACTAAAGATTTCCGTGGAGGGGAACAACAATGAGTCTTATTCATTTTTTCTATAGCCCACATCGGTGGGTTCAATAAGAGTTCATACATTCAATCCTTCATGATGTAGAATTGTAATAGTTGCTTGCATACAGGTATTCGAATGTCTCTGTATGATACGTACAGAACACAATATATACATGTGTGGGGGTCTGTGTATATGTGATATACATACAAATATATATGTATGTATAGTGTAATACCTATAAACATAATATATACATGGGGGAGTGTACATTTGTGTGTATGAACACATTTTTTATCATTAAAGGTATAGGAACGTAGAAAAAGCAAAAGCATCCCTCACAAATGAACAATCTACTATATAATAGTAACGGTGTGAATGAAGCATATTGGGTTACTATGACAAAAATTTAGCAGCTACAAAGGTTAGTCCTCGTAAAAAGAAAACATTTCAATAAATGTAATATTACAATTTCCCAAAACATTGTCATACCTACATCAAATAAAATATTTACAATCCTTAAAATATTTTCAATCCCAGTCTATTTCTTTGGAAATGTATAAGATGGGATGTCAGAATAGTGATCAAAATGTTCTTACAAATTTACTAAATAATTATTAGTATAATGAGAAATATTCAGGAAAAATTCTAATTGGTATATATATCAAAGAAAAGCCTTTAAGAAAATACTTAACTCGGTAACGATTTATCAGTTGAGTCCACCGTAGACTTCTGTTTGAGATACAATAATAATAACAAAAGTCATGAATATGAGAAAGTCCGTCATTCCCGGGACTCGGATACCGCTTTACATTGAATTTTTACATTGATGGCGCGATAAGGTCAGACCTTTTTCATATTCCGGATTCTACGGTAAAGGTGATAGTTTCATTTGGGCGTTTTCAATTTGATTTCCTCTAATTGTGACACGTTATAAGGGGGATAGCGCGAACGCAGTCCCCCGCTACCAAAATTGCACACTCGAGTTAACCACATTTGGGTTAATCGCAGGGGTCAGCGCCACCGGAGTGCAATGGTGAGCCTCGCCCTGGGAGAACCGCCTTCGTGATCACGGTATCTCCTGTGCCAGGTAAGTATGCTTTCCTTCGCCTCAAGCCGACCCACGCTCGCTCGCACTGAGGACACCACGCGGTCCGCACTATTTTATGCAAATATTTAGTTGGCTTTCCGGTTAATGAGGGGCATTTGTATTCATACAGAAAAACACAAGAAATATCGTGATGATAACCATCTTCATCATACCAGTTATTACGGCATATGCACATAGCAATGTATAATTACATCATTTGTACAGCAAATTATATTATCAATATTGTACAGCAAATTCTAAAATTATTATTACACAGCAAATTAATATATATAGAAAAATCATATTATCATTATATGTATAGTAAATTATATTCCAGCAAATTTATTAATACTAAGTACAACGAATTATATTGACTTAATCGTGATTGATTTCAGAATATTTAAATATAATATTATTCTTGTTCTTTTGTAGATGTAGATTACTAATACAGCTATCATCACTGATACTATCATCGGATACAATGAATTTCTAAAAGACCGTGGCAAAATCTGTTTAGTATCCGAAGGAACTGAATCAAATGTTTGGGAAGCAGAATTGCATTTACTTTGGTTTCCTTTATCATAAATGTTTTAGGTCTATTCTTCTCCCGCTCTCCAAAGACGTTGACTTTTACTGTATTTCCCATTGATTGACGTATGATTTCAATTGATTTCTTTAGACAAATATTACGAGAGCTGCTACAATTTGCAATGAAATGCATAACGTATTTCGCAAAAAGTTAACGACATCTGGTACTCCCAGGCGGTCACCCATCCAAGTACTGACCAGACCCAACGAAGCGGTGCTTTCAACGTGGTATGATCGTTGACAAAGTACAGATTAACATTACCTCCCTTTGTTGCAGTAATCACAGATTCTTTATACATTTTCGTTGAATTTATATCTTGTTTTTGCATCAAACTTCAGTACCACGGTACTTTCAGTCATATGAGATCTGCTCCACAATATAAACATCAAAACAACCGACCATTATCGGGTCTATAGATAATTCTAACGCAATTGTCACTCTCTCATGCACCTGCCTAATATTCAAACTGTGTAAGTCTATAAAGAATGCAAGCTGAAGAAATAATGAATAAAGATTAAGTAATATACTATTGCACATGGTTATAAGTCTTTTGTGCTCACTGGTTACTAGAATCATTTATTCTAGTTTTCCCACTCTGGAAATCTACATGGAATGGTACAAAAGCAAACCTTCAAAACGGCAATCAGATTTTCAACAAAATGTAATCGTGAGCAATTTCTTAGACTGATACCTTAATAACATTAATTTTATTCTTAGTCATCTATATATTACTAATGTGATTATTATTACTACATTTATTATCACTATATCATCATAGCATATAAATGACCTTTCTAAAAGATCGCCCTAAAAATCTTTTTATTACCGGAAGGAACTAAATCAAATGTTTGGGAAGCAGAATTGCAGTTACTTTAGTTACCCTTAACACATCAGTTTTCTGTCTATTCTTCTCCCTCTTCCTAACGGCATTTCTCTAACTCTATTTCCTGTTGATTTACGTATGATTTTCAATGGATTTATTTAAGCNTGAATTAAATGTTTGGGAAGTAGAATTGCATCTACTTTAGTTACTCTTATCAAATTCGTTTTCTGTCTATCCTCCCTTCTCCCAACGGCGTTACTTTTACTCTATTTCCTATTGATTGATGTATGATTTCAATTCATTTCCTTAAACGAATATAAGGGGATTTGCCATATATTGTCAAGAAATGCTCAACTTATTTAGCTTATAAATAAAAAGTCAACGACATCTGGTGTTCCCAGGCGGTCACCCATCCAAGTACTGACCAGACCCAACGCTGCTTAACTTCGCTGATCGGGACGAGAAGCGGTGCTTTCAACGTGGTATGATCGTTGACAGAGCTAATGTTAACATTACCAACTTTCTGCAAGTGATATATTATTCACACAATGCAATGCATATTTTGTTTTTATATCTAACACCATTACCCTGAGAACTGGCATCACTGAATCTGCTCCTCAATGTAAGTCTCAATAACAATCAACTATTATCGGGCGTATAGGTAATTCCAACCCAATTGTCAACAATATAATGCACTTGCCGTATGCCTTCTTAGAGCTGTGCAACTCTTTAAAGAATGCAGGTTGTACAAGTAAAAAAAAAAATAGCAAAATATTATAGTATATGGTTATAAATCTGTGCATATGCAACTGTATCTTTTTCACGTTACCGTTACTGTAAGTAGGAAAAGCTAAATGATATAGCTAATCATATATAGAAATGCTGATCATTGAATCACATCTTGAGTGCTTTCAACTTTTTTGCTGCTATTCTTTTGATGTTTTTGTTGGAGTTACCAGTATTATTAGTTTATATGTCGCAATGGTAATGATTATTACAAGTATTTTTATCGTTATCACCATCGTTATTTTTCTTCTTACTATATGGTTATTGTCATCATTAATATTATAATTACAGTCATGATTACGATAATGATCGTACTATAATGATAAGATTAAAGATACTGGTGGTAATATTGATGACTTGAATAAAGATTAAGTACTTGTAATGTTGATTGTCTGTAGTTGGAGAGCTAATATCATATTCCAGATTGTTTGACTTGTAATAGCAACACCGCTAACAGCGGCAGTGGAGCATGATTCCACGCTCCCCAAGGAAAGGGAGCCGGTAGGCAATCAGCCTCGGGCCACATTCATGGATGGATATTGTGTTTCGGCCATCTTTATTTCCTCGAATAAAACCAGGTAACAAGACAGCCATTTTGCCTTACCCTCACCTGACGTCCCTCTAACACAGATCTTTGTATATTATGTTGTTCCATGAATTTTGTAAGTCATAAGGTCCGTTTTCTACTTATGGTAGGGAAAGTTTTACTTTCGCTCGTGCCGCGAAATATATATATTATCTATACTATCACAATATATATTACCACAGACTACTATACTATATAGATAGAATGAAGATGTAATTATTGTATTATGAGACGGTATATGTATATATGATATTGTTATATATAGTTATGCTCGGTATGTATTATGTATATGTATACTACTCATATATAACATATCATAACTCACTTAATGATATCTATATCTCTTATATTATCTAATATATTATATATACTTTGCTAGGTATAATTATAATTACAGGGTTAACTAGATTTAACTTTTTCTCTGCTGTTCGCGAGAGATTCCGGTTACAATTGTTAATCACTCTCCCATTAACATGGTCGATTGCGATACAGCTAATGCGTAATGAATCCAATCTATACCTAACCTACTTAGTTACAAAATTATACCTATCTTTCATTCATGATGTTTTTGGCTCACTGCTAATACGATGTATGTTTTTGTGAAATAGCAATTATTCGATCTCTCTGGTATAAGGAGTTCTATGTGAAAAGTTACGATATACAGTATTGTACTTAGGTTAGTATCTATGTATATTATAGTGATATTTGAATGGGTGGGCGCTGAGGAGAGTCGCGATACTTAGCATTCTTGTAAAGATTGTATGATACTCACACACATATGTATATACTTACGATATTGCGTTCACTACGAGGAGTTAGTCGCACGGTCGATTTAACTCTTAGAGATCATAGAGGTCTCGCGCATCTGCAGATTGAGTTATATAGTGATTCTGGGGGAAGTATTTATTTCACCACGTAGGTGTGTTTGTGCTGCGTGAGCCAATGGATTATGCGATGTTATCACTATGGATAGAATTGCTAGTGAGAGGTGCATTAAGATGGTCTGCGACACTGCATGGGAGAGAGTCATGAGGCGAATATAGTGCTGATGTTCAGTTGTCGGTAAGATCGTGAGATGCGTTATCTTCATCGCAGGCGACTAGGTCTATTGGAGATTCGGCTCGCGTGGACTGGTCCAGGACCCTTGTTTCCTTAACCATTGCAAAATTTGTTCTGCCAGTCAGGTAACCCACATTTGGGGTTTTAATCTTGCATGGGGATCAGCGGCTGGTCGATAGAGGTCTAGAGTATGTGTGACGCATGCTTCGTAATGAGTGTCAGCGGACTCGCCCTGGGAGAACTGCCTTTCCGTGATTTCACGGGTTATCTCCTGTGCCGTTAAGTATCTTCCTTCGCTAGGCCCGTACCCCACGCTCGCTCGCACTGAGAACATACCACGCGCGCACGCAACACTTATGTCTCAAATATTTCAGTCGGCTTGAGAATTTTCCTTTAACAAACTCCTAATCAATTGACACTTCATTCATTATATTTTCAAAAGCAACACAAGAAACAAAGAGGTCATCAATTCTACTCCATATGGTGGAACTACCTCGACGTAAAACACAATCCCTTCTAAGTTAATAAGCATTCTTTTCAGTTCTACTGACTTTTAGCATCGAGTGGCAATTCATCCCAATGTTCGGCTCTTTATATGACATACACCTACGTGCCATGCATGACACTAACATACACCGTTCTATCCAACTCTATCAGTACATCCATACATATATACTAAGATATGATGAACATGTAAGAAACAATATTGCCATCCACATTGTTGGTCATATAGGTATTCGTTTCAATCGTTTCTAAGTCACATTCACACTCTTATCTATTACAACATCCTCTTCACTCTAGCCTCGAGTACATACTCATATCATCTTATCACTAAGGACATCAACTGTTGCACACTTCCATTATATTAGTACTTACCCTCTTTATCATCTTATCTACACCCTCCTCAATCATACACTCATTACTATGTACTGTATATATATCACTAACTACGCATGATCACTATTAGACCTACTTTATATTCTATACTTATTCTACCTTCATCACTTATTCATATATAGTAACTTATATATAACTTACCTCCTCACACTCCTTCTATATCCATGAAATCTTATTACTATAATCATTCATACCTATTATACCTTATCACCATAATATATTAATATTAATAATATATATATATATTATATAATATATATATGGCGTTTTTAAAATGTAAATGCCCAAAGAAAACGTGTAGGTTCTTTTCTGGGTATACTTGCGTAAACACTGTGGTCGTTTACTATTATACAAATAAGTACATATGAATTTTTTATACATACATATCATGTGTGCATATGTTTACGCACGTGTATATGCTTATGTGCAGACAAGTGTATGCCTGTATGAGTGTGGGTGTTTGTGTGGGATGTGTTAAAGGTTGTGACAATTGGTTCTGAAGGTAGAAGTATTTTCCTGTACTTTCTTTGAAGTCCGATGAGCTTATCATATTTAAAAATACCAGCAACAGTTTCTTAGAATCATCATATGGATACATAATAACTGCAAACCAAGATTTAAATAACTCATTACGTCAACTTGATTACTACATGTAAACATACGCCCTTCTACACGTAAACACTTTCACTGGCAAGTCCTCAGAAACATTTTCTCAGGCACAATTTCAACCAGCTTTCAGTATCGCTTCTCGGCCTTTTGGCTAAGATCAAAGTGTAGTATCTGTTCTTATCAGCTAATATCTGATACGATCCCCATGTGGGATCTACGATATTAAACTGATTTTTGGAAAATGGCGAAGTGCTAGGGGCTTGCTCCACCTTTGCCGCGGATCGGCCCGGTATTGCAGTACCTCCGGGATTGGTCCACTCCCTCCGGGGAGGATAAACTCATTTTAATTTATAAGCATCTTCACTGTGAAGTAAGGGACTAACACGCATTCCTAATTCATGTAACATCTCAGCCTCCACAAACTTTGAAGTGTATGAAGATGGGGAATTCATTAACGGATTTCATATGGAAATGTCAATACCCTCCTTGACAGTCCAGAACATACTCTTTAGGACGGAGAGTCAAACCACTACGATACTCACAACCCAGAGAGTCAAACCACTAGACCACACGATACTACAACACAAAGAGTAGCACACGATGCTTAGCATGGTATTCTAAGTTGTACGACCAACGAGTTAAGCTGAACATTGAGTATTTCACAGGGGTAATGAGGTTCATAGATGTATGTTTTTCTATTTACATATATCAAAACCCTATCATAATGGCATACGTTATTACACAATCACGATTCGTGTCCATAATTAAACATTCATTCATAGACTTCAGCGTTACTACTGTTACCAAATCACATACTCACAGAGTAAAATAAGGTAGTAGAATTATAGGAGGTTACTGCCAATGGAAACAGGAATAATTACATTCATAGTAGAAGCAGTGGCAATACGAAGAAGAATGGCATTAATAGTAGACAAAACAATAATAATTATATGTAAAAGCCACGGAGTATCTACATTTGAAAATGAGTATAATTCAAATCTGGTTCAAACATTTGAAATCATGAAAATATTACATTAATAAACAAGTATTGATACTTCAGTTTTTTTGGAAACTATAACTCACCAGGCAGCTAATATCTTAATATGTTTATAATCTTTTATCTTTATAATATATATATTTTTTCTCCTTATAAGGTTTTTCAAAAGTTCAAGAATACTTCATGTCGACTGATATTCAACCACTCAGCCTGTGCAATCCTCCTCCTAACATCGGTAAACGAGTAAGAACGGTCATCAAAACTCTCAAGCACAACTTGAGAGCCGCTTCCCGCTCAGAGGATTACACTAACAGTCCTCATCGTGGTTGAACATATTCCGAGAATCTTGGCGAGAAACCCGGCAATCGCACTATAGAAGTGATCCTATAAAGTATGATCATACTTTCACATTCTAAATTCACTTGTACACTCCATCTTAATGAGGACTTTGTTCTAATAAAACGAAGTATCACATATTCATAGGTTGGTAAATGTATGCAGTAATATGTGGGCGTAGTTTGCCCATTCTGAAATATTTAGTCTCCACCTATTTGATCAATTATATAAATCAAAATATATAAAAGGAAAATGGAAGACAATTGTATTTATCAAGAACGGGGAATCAGGGACTAAACTATATGTCCCATTAATGCATATTTCTTCATAGTATTCTGTTTTTAAGCGTGCTATTCCTTAAAAGATAAAAAATAATAATAATTTCAAGACGAGCCTTTCTTCCCTTTATACTCATTGCTCGAAGTCCTCAGTCTACTTTGTTTGGTCAATTCGTTTACCAGTTCTACCCAACTCTGGTTTCCCTTCAAAACGCATAAATCTTTCGCCTTTTACTAAAGATTTCCGTGGAGGGGAACAACTCAATGAGTCTTACTCAATTTTTTCTATAGCCCACTTCGGTGGGTTCAAATTATTTCATACAATAAGTTCCATATGTAGAATTGTAATGGTTGTTTGCATTCAGGTATTCGAATGTGTGTGTGTGTGTGATACGTACAGACACACAATATGTATGTGTGGGTCTGTATATATATATATATATATATATATATATGTACGTATAAGTGATACGTACATACACAATATATACATGGGTGGTGTACATGTGTGAGTGTGTGAACACATTTTGATCATTTGTCGAATAAATGAGAAAATCTTTAGACTACAACATTAAAGGTATGGGAAACGTTGAAATCAAGAAAACTTCCCTCACATATGAACAATCTATATAACAGAAACGGGTGTATGGAGAACGCTAATTCATAATGAAGAGAAATAAAAATAAAATATAATAAAATAAAAAAGTTTATTACATATCCAGAAACAAGCCACTTGAGGGAAGGATATTGGGTTACTATGACAAAAATTAGCAGCTACAAAGGTTAGTCCTTAAAAAGAGAACATTTGAATAAATGTAACATTGCAATTTCCCAAAACATAGTGATACCTACATTGTCTATTTCCTTGGAAATGTATGGGATAAGGGTACTGATCAATATGTTATACAAATTTGATAAGTAATTTATTAGTATCAGAATTAGTATATAAGAATATTAAGGAAATTTTTCTTCTATTTAGTGTTTATCAAATGAACTCACTGGTGTACATATCAAATCAAAAGCATTTAAGAGATTGAACTCGGTTAATTTATTAGTTGAGAACACCGTAAACTTCTATATGAGATGCAATAATAATAATGTCATAATGTTTGTCAAACGAACTAAGTATCATGTAATGATATATCAGCTAATCAGCTAGATCAAACATAAAGGGGTACCACACACAATGTATTTCAGGGTAATTTACATATCACACGGTAAAAAATTGTTCATGCCAGACATTATCTTTAAAGTTTACATACTTCAACACATCTGAGAGAGTACAGAATGCACAATGCCAGACAAATTACCTGCTGCATTATGCCCGCCAGACACGCCCAAAAGTTGACCCCATACAGTGTTCTGGCAAACATCTATTGCATGAAAGGTAACATTCCACCAACTACAAAGTGACCCTTGCCAGAACATTAGCTTACCAGACACCCAAAAAGGCCTAAAAAATTACGGCTGCATGAACATTATTACCACTTGAAACAAAGTTTATATACTTCGACCCCAACCCATATCAGAGAGTACAGAATGGTCAATACCACTCTCTTGGCTGCTGCTCTAAATGCACGAGAATGTCCGTGATTCCCGAGACTCGGATAGCGCTTTACATGAAGTGTGATAGGGCCAGACCATTTTCATCGTCCATATTTTACGGAAAAGATGCTAGTTTCATTAGGGATTTTAAACTTGATTTACTGTAATTGTGAGACGTTTTAAGGGGGATAGCGCGAACGCAGTCCCCCGCTACCAAAAATTGCGCACTCGAGTTAACCACATTTGGTTAATCGCAGGGGTCAGCGCCACCGGAGTGCAATGGTGAGCCTCGCCCTGGGAGAACCGCCTTCGTGATCACGGTATCTCCTGTGCCAGGTAAGTATGCTTTCCTTCGCTAGGCGCCGACCCACTCGCTCGCACTGAGAACACCATGCGCGCACCAACACTTTATGCAAATATCAAGTCTGACTTGACTTTTCCTTAAAAACTCACAAATAATGACACTTATGCTTATATTTAAAAACTATTCTTAGAAACAAAGGTCACTTTCATTCAACGTGAAACTACCCGTAACATATTGTAGAGTCAATAAGAAGTTTTATCCGGTTTTCTTTTGTCATTCTATGACTCTTAGCTTTTCCGTGACAATTCATCACAATGTTCGTAAGAATACACATCTGCATGCATACATTAATATACACATCTATCCAATCTAACAGTACATCCATAAATAAAGATAGAAATACATGTACGCACAAAGTCGCATAAACGTAATATTAAACTTTATGCACGCGTATCTATATTATTCGGATATTCTTAAACAAACTTGGCTATAAATAATTCATAGCCTCGATTATGTTAAAGAGAGAATAATATCACATGGAAAGTGTGATCCATTTTAGTAATAACCATATACGTATGTATATATATGGCAGATTTACCTTTTTTGGTAACCCAAAGAAAACGTGTTCTTTTTGGTATACTTGCGTAAACACTGTGGTCATTTGCTATTATGCAAGTAAATACATATGTATTTTCTCTATACACATATATATCGCGTGTGTTTAACACGTGTGTGTGTGTGTGTTTTAGGTGCGGACCTGTGTATGTGTGTGTTAAAGAGGTTGTGACAGTTGGTTCTGAAGCTAAAAGTATTTTCTTGTACTTTCTTTGAAGTCCGATGAACTTATATCTAAAAATCCCAACAACAGTTTCTTAACATTCTCATATCGACTGAAACATTAACTGCCAATCAACATTTAAATAGCTCATTACGTCAACTTGATCACGCCCTTCTACAAGTAAACACCTTCAACGGCAAGTCCTCAGAAACATTTTCTCAGGCACACTTTCAGCCATCTTTCAGTATCGCTTCTCGGCCTTTTGGCTAAGATCAAAGTGTAGTATCTGTTCTTATCAGCTTAATATCTGATACGATCCCCATGTGGGATCTACGATATTAAACTGATTTTTGGAAAATGGCGAAGTGCTAGGGGCTTGCTCCACCTTTGCCGCGGATCGGCCCGGTATTGCAGTACCTCCGGGATTGGTCCACTCCCTCCGGGGAGGATATCAATTTATCATTTAATAAATACGCCTTTTCACTGTGTAACAGTATCTTCTCTCTATATAGCTGGTAGTAAACTGGCTTCCAGAAATTAGTAACGCTTTCCGGATTTGCCAAAGTTGTCGAAGGTCGGCGGTACTGTAGTTCAACATTTTTGAAACTTTCCTAAAACACTGGAATTACTCTGATTTAAGAGAAATGGCAATTTATTGCAGTGCCTAATAGACGGATAATAATATCTAATATAATACGTCAACTATTATCGATTATAATACTATTACACTAAATCGAAGTGTGTAAAAGACAAACATGGCTTCCCACTCCATGTAACATCTCAGTCTCCACAAACTTTGAAGTGTATAAGATTGGGGAATGCCTTAATGGATTTTATATGGAAATGTCAATACCCTCCATGACAAAATCCAGAACATACACTTCACACACAACCCAGAGTGTCAAACCACTAGACTACAAGATACTATAACCACAAATGTCTAGCCTGATATTCTAACTTGTCACAAGACCAACGATTTAAGATGAACACTGAGTATTTCACAGGGTAATGAGGTTGATAGGTGCATGGCTAGCTATAGGATTGCATTAATCTTCATTATGACTATATTTCATCTGACAAATTGACAGACTATTACTAGAAATTCCGCCTTAGTGTATAATACGGACAGAAATGTAAATCCAGACATGATTCGTGTCCATAATTAAACATTCATTCGTAGACTTTAACGTTACTGCTTCTACCAAATCACATATTCACATTGCGTAAAAGAAGGGGTGGATGAATTCAAAGAGGTTACTGCCAATGGAAACAGAAATAATTACACTCAGTGGTAGAAGCAGTGGCAATACTAAGAATACAGGCATCAATAGTAGATAAAATAATGATCATGTAATAGCGATATATTTACATTTGTATACAAATCAGATGTTTATTTCAACTCTGGTTCAGACATTTGAAACTATGAAAATACTACATTAGTAACAAACAGACAATTGTCCTAGTTATTTGCTTTGTTTTTGGAAACCATCAAGCATGAAACAACAAACTCAATTTTTATTTTTTTCTCCTTATAAGGAGTTTTCAAAAGTTCAAGAATACTTCTTGTGGATTGATATTCAACCACTCAGCCTGTGCAATCCTCCTCTTGACATCGGTAAACCGAGTCAGAACGGTCATCAAAACTCTCAAGCACAACTTGAGAGCCGCTTCCCGCTCAGAGGATTACACTAACAGTCCTCATCGTGGTTGAACATATTCCGAGAATCTTGGCGAGAAACCCGGCAATCGCACTATAGAAGTGATCCTATAAAGTATGATCATACGTTCACCTTCTAAATTCACTCACAATCTACATTTTACTGAGGACTTTGTTCCAATTCAAAAGGTTTTCACCTAGTCTTATGTTGGTATATGTTTACAATAATAGGTTTGCCCATTTTTAAATATCTGCGCAGTCTATACTTATTTTATAAAATAGTATACAAAATAAAGATGGAATGTAATGCACACACTTGACATAGTAACAAAAACAAGTCATTTATACTTTTCAAAAAACGTTACATCTGTGACTAAACTAAACTATAGGTATAATGAATGTATATTCCATAGAAGCTATTCCATTACATCTCCAATGAAATTCAATTTGAACATTTCTTTGAACTTGAGATAATTGAATTTGGGAATGAAAACACTCAACCTTGAAAACAATTTTCTCGATGTTGAATGAACATTCCTCACATACGATGTTTCTATTTCAAGTGTTAATTCATTTACATTAAAACCACATATACACTTGGTTAACGTATATAAATTAAGTACACGTTTACTTTTCTGCGTGATAATCCTTACAAGATGAAATAATAGTATTATTTAAAGATAAGCCTTTCTTGCCCGTATGTTCTCGCTCTATGAGTCCTCAGTCTACCTTTGTTGGGCAATTCGGTTACTATTCGCTAACTCTGGTTTCCCTTCAAAACGCATAAATCTTTCGCCTTTTACTAAAGATTTCCGTGGAGGGGAACAACTCAATGAGTCTTACTCAATTTTTTCTATAGCCCACTTCGGTGGGTTCATATACAACATATTAATTAATATAAAAATAAATCATTTTATTTCATTAGTTAAAAAAAAAAAACTTCTTGTAGACTGACATTAAACTTTCAGCCTGTGTAATCCTCCACAACATCGGTAAACGAGTCAGAACGGTTATCAAAACTCTCAGCAAACTTGAGTTGCTCCCCACTCAGAGGATTACACTAACAGTATTCCTATATATTCAAATACACATATGCAAACAGATACAAACATAAAAATATGCTGTGTATATATATATATATGCATATATACATGTATACATATATGCATATATATACATATGCATGCATATACACACATCCATGCATGCACGCGTATACACACATCCATGCATGCATGCATTATACATCCATGCATATACACACCATGCACGCGGCACACATCCATGCACGCATGCACGCGTATACACACATCCATGCATGCAATTTATACACACATCCATGCATATACACACACATGCACGCGCACATCCATGCACGCGTATACACACATCCATGCACGCGCATTATACACACATCCATGCACGCGTATACACACATCCATGCACGGCACGCGTATACACACATCCATGCGTATACACACATCCATGCATGCGTATACACACATCCATGCACGCGTATACACACATCCATGCACGCGTATCCATGCATGCATATCCAATACACACATCCATGCACGCGTATACACACACCCATGCACGTGTATACACACACCATGCACACGGCACATGTATACACACATCCATGCACGGCACACACACACCTATGCACGCGTACACACCCATGCACACGTACACACACACACATGCATATATGGCACGCATATACACACATCCATGCATGCATGCATATACACACATCCATGCATGCACATCCATGCATATACACACATCCATCACATGCACGCGTATACACACATCCATGCACGCGTATACACACATCCATGCACGCGTATACACACATCCATGCACGCGTATACACACATCCATGCACGCGTATACACACATCCATGCGTATACACACATCATGCATACACACATGCATGCACGCGTATACACACATCCATGCACGCGTATACACACATCCATGCACGCATCCATGCACGCGTATACACACATCCATGCACGCCTATACACACATCCATGCACGCGTATACACACATCCATGCACGCGTATACACACATCCATGCACGCGTATACACACACCCATGCATCCATGCACACACACACACCCATGCACACGTATACACACATCCATGCACGGGCACACACACACCTATGCACGCGTACACACCCATGCACACGTACACACACACATCCATGCACGCATATACACACATCCATGCACGCATATGCACGCATATACACACATCCATGCACATATACCCATGCACGCATATACACACATCCATGCACGCATATACACATCCATGCATGCACGCATATACACACATCCATGCAGCATATACACACATCCATGCATGCATATACACACATCCATGCATGCATATACATACATCTATGCATGCACATAAATACATCCATGCATGCATATACATACATACACATATGCACATACATCCATGCATGCATATACAACCATCCATGCATGCACATACATACATCCATGCATGCACATACATACATGCATGCATGCATGCATGCATGCATATACATACATGCATGCATGCATGCATATACATACATGCATGCATATACAAACATCCATGTATTACTTATTGATTCAAGTATAAATTTAATTGGTTACTTCGCAGAAGAAATTAGATAAATTATAAAGGCATAAAACACTTAGCATATAAAAGAAAAGGACAGACACCTGATGTTCCCAGGCGGTCACCCATCCAAGTACTGACCAGACCCAACGTTGCTTAACTTTGCTGATCGGACGGGAAACGGTGCTTTCATCGTGGTATGATCGTTGGTGAAATTACAAGTAGCAGTCTCTATATTTATTGCAATGCTCATCTACATTTCAATTTTCCTTTCGTCTTTTACGTTGATGCCTATTCCTTTTACTTGCTATCCAGTTGCTCCTACGTTCTCCCAGTTTAAGAAACCGACAGCAAGGGAAGCTGGGCTTACTGGTTACTAAAACAATACACAGACGACAGTCATTTTCTACCAATTTTCTGACTCTTTAACTCTTCAAGGAATGGTACAAAACCAAACCAAAACCAAGACAATCGTGAGTGATTTCTTAGACTGATATCGTAATTACAATAATTTCATTCTTGTTCTTCTGTAGAAATCATTGCTATTTTATTTATTACTGATACAATTAACATTATCTTAATGGGCTACAGCGAATTATCTTAAACACCGCCGTAAAATCTGCTTAGAATCAGAAGCAAATCAATTTCATATGTGGGATGTAAAATTGCATTTACTTTAGTTACCCTTACTATACCCGTTCTCTGTCTATCCTTCTTCCTCTTCCTGATGGCGTTGACTTTTCCTACTTAATCAAGTATGAATTCGATTGATTTCTAAACAGAGATAAGAAGGGATGCTAAAAATTAAAAAGAACTGTATAACATATTTAGCATATAAAATAAAATGCCAACGACATCTGGTGTTCCCAGGCGGTCACCCATCCAAGTACTGACCAGACCCAACGCTGCTTAACTTCGCTGATCGGACGAGAAGCGGTGCTTTCAACGTGGTATGATCGTTGACAAAGATTCTGTTAACATTACCCAATTTTCTGCCAGTGATATTCACACAAGTTAATGCAATACATAGTTTGTTTTATATCCATTACCCTGAGAACTGCAAACAATCAACCATTATCGGGAGTATTAGTAATTCCAACTCAATTGTCAAGAACATAATGCACTTGCCGTATGCCTTCTACTAATTTTAGAGTTGTGCAACTCTGTAAAGAATGCAAGTTGTACAATGAAGAAAAAAATAGCAAAATATCATAGTATATGGTTATAAATCTGTGCACATGCAACTGTATATTTTACACGTTACCGTTACTGTAAGTAGGAAAAGCTAAATAATATAGCTAATCATAAATAGAAATGCTGATCATTGAATCATATCTTAGTGCTTTAAAAGTTTTTTACTGCTATTCCGGTATTAGTATTAATCGTTTTTGATAATACAATGGTATTGCACGTATTTTTATCGTTATTCACATCGTTATTTTCTTTTTAGGATATGGTTATTGTCATTATTATCATTACAGTCATGACTACGATAATAATGATCGTACTATAATGATATTAAAGATATTGGTGGTAATATTGATGATTTGAATAAAGTTTAAGTACTTGTAAGATTGATTATCTGTAACTGGAGAGCTAAGATCGGATTACAGATCGTTGTATCTATGTTGTTTCCAAGAAATTATGTCATACGATCGTTTTCTTCTACTGCGAAGAAAAAGCCTTACCCCTGGGAAAAAATATATACATGGTTACATTTAACAATTTTCTCGCTTCCACATATCTTCCAGTTACAACTGTTTAATATTTGCCATTAAATGGTCGATTGAGATACAATTTATGGGATGAAACAATTTATCTACCTACTTATCAATATATACATAAAAGTTTTGCACTCCTGTTCGAATTTGTCATGAAATAGCAATTATGGGATTACCTTTAAAGTACCTAAAATGACCAATAATAGTGTATAGTTTGGATGAAAGATAAAATTATATTTTGGATGCCAATACCAGGCCTGCCTAGCTATTCTATGAAAATTAAATTAACTTTCACATTTCGATATTTAAACATTTACGAATTAGATCAATATCCTCGAATGAGCGATAGCTAAAAGTTATTTTGTATTAGAATAAATATACGCACGCAATATTATTTGAGAGCTACACAGGTGGATCTAGAATACTTTGCTGTAAAACTGAAATGTTATAAGGGGGATAGCGCGAACGCAGTCCCCCGCTACCAAAAATTGCGCACTCGAGTTAACCACATTTGGGTTAATCGCAGGGGTCAGCGCCACCGGAGTGCAATGGTGAGCCTCGCCCTGGGAGAACCGCCTTCGTGATCACGGTATCTCCTGTGCCAGGTAAGTATGCTTTCCTTCGCTAGGCGCCGACCCACGCTCGCTCGCACTGAGAACCCCAAGTGATTTAAAATATTTTCATACAAATATCCGGACAGATTTAACTTTAGCTAAAGCACTCCGAGTGAACGCTACTGAAGATCATATTTCAAAGTTATATATTGTGAAAAAATCATATGCAATTCAAATTGGAAATTGTTAAACGCAAATATTCAAAATAAAAATGAGAGCGTTTATTCGAGCTCTGTTTTCTCGACCTCTGACTTTTAAACATTCGTTGTAACTATTCGGAGTCACTCCGTTATTTATCTATGTATAGATGCATATGTGGGTATATAAATGATGCATGTATAGGTTTATGTTTAATGCAAGCATAGATATATGATACATGTATGCATATATATGATTTATGTAAGCACATATGTTATCAATATATGAACATATATGTATTATGTATGATACATATGAAATAGCTGAAAAAGTGATTAAAAGCAAAAATCTGTTTTAAAAAGTGCTTGGTGATATTGCCTTTTATATATATTCAAACATTTGTATATAAATAGCTTACATATCCATGCATACAGTTTATATATATGTGTGCTTATTTGTATATATATTCATATAAGCTTATGTATATATATATATATATATATATATATATATATATATATATATATATATATATATACATATACATATACATATATATAATGTGTGTGTGTGTGCGTGCTTATATGCAGATATATCTTTAACTATGCATGTAGGTATTAATATGTATCAATATTTTTATTTACTGTTATTCTTATTTATATGGATATATGCATATAAGTGAGAATGCATATACATACATATATGTATATAATATATATATATATATATATAATATAATATATAATATATATATAGAGAGAGAGAGAGAGAGAGAAGAGAGAGAGAGAGAGAGAGAGAGAGAGAGAGAGAGAGAGAGACATAGATAGTGGGAGACAGAGAGAATGTATATATTATATATATTATATATATGTATGTATATATTTATTTATTTATCTATATGTCTACACATATGTATATATATATATATATATATATATATATATATATACAAACATACATACATGTATATACACATGTACATATTTATATATATACATATACATCTTCTGTATATACAGTACATACATGAATATGCAGATATATTCAGCATATTTAACATATACATAAATACAGGTTTGTGTTCTTAGAGCATATCTGTGAAAGGGTTAAAGAAACTCTGTAAAAAGGATATGAGGGAGTGGCAAGCGCATGCCTGATTTCTAAATGTGAATACATTTGTACCAACTGTAGTATCTACTATGCAAATGATACAAAACAAAACAATCAGAGGTTTTTGGTCTACTGATTTGTACCCATTTGATACCTCAGCCCAGACTACACAAAGATAAGGACTGAAGAGTCACATTTCCCCAATACAACAATACTTGAGGAAATCGATCAAAGTAGTTATGGGTAGCTTAGGCTAATTTATACCATGCTGTCTTTCTAGTATTTTTGGCAACACATCAATCATTGTAGTAGCTTATACTAGTTGACTGCAAAACCAAATATTCTAACCTTTAGTAGGAAGGTCAAAGATAACCTGCTTTGCAATATGTAGAGGTCAGTACAAATAGGCTAACAAGTGATGTATATGTGTGTCTTACTTTTACTGAATTCTCAAATTATACTGTAACTGACTTCAGCTAATGTTATTGTTTTTTTTTTTCAATAGATGTTTAAGTTGAACACAGCACACAAACTACTCATCATCTGTTAGTCGGTGTTGGGGTGAACGTCTCAGTAGAAGACTTCATTTCCTATCAAATACTACCTAGAAAAGCAAATAACATGCAAATTCTTCACTAATGACATGGCCCTAACAAACAACTTTCAGCTTCTGGATTTCATTTCTCAAAGAGAGCCCTTGAAAATTATTAGTCCATCGCAACCTGTTGATGATACCTTAATGGAAATAGAACCAAATTTACTATCATTATCCCCACCTCAGCCTCTTTTATCAGATGAAGCTCCTTCACTCCAGCCCCTGACTCTCCTGCTATTCTCTCTCCTGTTCATGTCTCCACTTGCAAACATGAACAACTACCAAGAACTTTTGTTGCAGCACAGCCTACAGCAACTCTATGGGAAGAATTGCTTAGAACTATGAAAGAACTGCAAAGTCAAGTAAAAGTAAAAGAGATTCAAGAAAAACAAGCTACTAGCACATCTTAAGCCTCCAAATTTGCTGAATCTTCTAAAACTCCTCACAGCTCCAAAATCGTCTCTCAAAGTGTGAGTACATGACCATCAAAGAGAGTGGTGTAATATAAATACAGAAAGAAAGACAAAACTGGGAAAAGAAAACACATTGGTATTAAACACTGCGTATATGCTTGACATTTTGTGTGATGTAAAACTATGATCATATTGAATTAATATTCTTTCCTTCAGCAATTATTCTAGTAAAATAAATTTATAACAAAAGGGTACAATGTAACCCCCCCAAAAAAAATCACATCAGAGAAGGTGCCTTGCAATTTTTTTTTAAGTAAAAATGTAATGATTACATTAAAACATTGTTGATGATAAACTTTGCATATTTCAGCTTAAATCTATGAAATCTAACGATTGTCACATTTGCAAAAGCAATTACCAATTTTTTCATTGGAGTATTTTACTGTACATTCAGTTTGGTTTCACTTTACTTTTTTTCTTTTTTGTTTTAGCTTTGTACTACCAATTAGAGGAGCTGAAAGAAAAAACATACCCGAATCCAGTACAAACACAAACACACACACACACACACACACAAATCATAGAATGAGATCAAAACCTAGACCAAAAACTCTACTTTTTCACAAAAACTATTACACACACCAGAATCATTAACAGCAAGAAAGAACATAAGTAGTATTTAAACAGAGATTTCACTCCTCTCAAATGTTTAAAGGAAATTGATGCCAATGCTCTGAAGGAGCCCACTTGAAATTTTATCAAAGATG
>NW_020870801.1:1052348-1057348 GCF_003789085.1 Penaeus vannamei
TTTCAATAGTTGATGTCAAGAACTTCCTCGCCCTTGATAGTGGTTACAGAACGGCCCCAGACGCACATGCAGACAAACAAACAAACGCACACGGGCCGAAACCTCGTCGACGGACCGAATCAATATTCAATACATATCTCTAGGTATTGTCCCATTATTTTTATATGTTATTTCACATGCGTACTCTTCTCTAAGGTCGAGCGGTCACGGCCACTTAGGTGTCAGATAAGGTCGCATATGGCCAGTATATTCATATTTTATTCAATGACCTGACTTTAAATATAATAATATAAGAATTGCAATAATAACGATAACAGTTATTACATTACTGGCAATGACGATGGTATTATCAAAATCATTATAGGTGACAATGATAATGATTGTGAAAATGGAAATGATAATTATATTGAAGTCGAAGGATTTTATCATCAGGCAACGGAATTAATCAAACTATATCAGTGACAAAAGGCAAACGCTAGCCTCATAAGCAACAACTCTATTAACATAATCATCAGTTTTGGAAATGATTTACAGAAAATATCGCTCGCAGGGATAACATCAGCGGTCTGAAGAGGGTACCACAGCCCCACTCTGTCTATCTCGGTAAGTAGGATCCACCGATATCCCTGGCGTCTTAGCACAAAGTAAGGAACAACATTATGCGCTTATTTACCCTCCAACAGGTTATATCCGGGGAGGTCTCATAAGCCGCATGTTGAGAAATTCCGTCATACTGGCAAATAAACAAATCATAACGAAACGACTTACCTGACAGGAAAGAATGCAACACATTCATCATTACAATTATTTTCCGACAACGGCCATTGTCGTGTAGATGAAATTGATAGCAACTAAAGGGGCAATGTACCCATTCACAAAATAATAAAAAAAACTCTTACCCCCCCCCCCACCACCACCAATTACACCATTAAGAACAAACTGCTAATACAACTAGGTGCTTCTTCAGACTTACTTCTGCTGTAGTTTAGTCTTCTTCCGGACCCGGAACTTAGCTATCCTTGTGTAATGGACGTCGGTGACTTAGTTCCTCTCCGAAACTCTAGTGCACTTTAGATCGATAACACTATTTCACTAACACTTGCTTCTCATTTCACTAATTCTACACTCATGCATCTGAAACGTATATACCTACACACTTCATGAACGGTTAGGAATATATGAGCACATAACCACAATTTTCTTCGTGATTTCGTAAACACTCGACTCCTGAGAAACCAACTACACTGATCTTTATAGGCTATATACTTACGTAACACAATGTCATTTGCCTTAGGTGCGTTTCAAACATTAACATTCGGTTATATTTATCGTTTTCTCACAAAGAAAAAACACGCAACACAAGCCTCGGAATTCACTACTTTCCTCTTTGTAATTTCAAGGACAACTGACAAGTTTTTCCGTGACAAGGAATTGGAAGAGCAGCCTGGCGTTGTGATTGGTTAACCCACGGTATCCCAGTCTCTCATTGGCTAGATTCTGTAAATATTGTCGTATAGAAACAGAGAGATAGCAGTCCGGTGTTGTGGTTGGTAGACTCCTGATGAACGACGCTCTCATTGGCCAGCTTGTGTAAACAGTCATAGATAAGAGAAGTTGGAAGTACATCATTTATGACTACACTCTCAGACTTTTAAACGTATACATCTGTATGTCCAGAACTTTCAATTGTTATCTCGTGTTGTATTAATGAATATAGGCTTACATTAATGGAACTGAGTAATGCTCCCTCCTTAATGGATAAAGGGATGTGGGGAAATGTGAAGTCTGCTCCCTCTTAATTCCGTTACTCTCCTAATATTAATGAATATAATGCAGGTTGCCCTGTGTATATGCCATCATTAAAAAAAAAAAAAAAAAAAAAAAAAAAAAAAATACACGGGCATTTAACGTAGATGATTACTTCCACGAAATGAAAACTTCGTCAGTGCTGTATCGTGGCTTGAAGATTATTAATTGCATTCCCCGTTTTACTACTGAAAGACATCACATGTCTGATTCTACATTACTAAAGAGAAGCAATATAGCGGAAAGGCCTACTGCCTATCGCGAGTTTCCCTGTTCTTCGCTTCGGTCTTTTGTTTACACTGTCTTTTCAGCGGCCATGCAGTTTTCGCCCTTACGACCCAACCCATACCACGAGCAAATATTTGGAAAGTCGTCGTCGCCGTTTGGTGAGGTCACAGTGTCTTGAATGTCGCTGCTTCACACTCGTTAAACCTATCTGAATATATTGCCTACGAAAAAAATATGATTTTACAACAATATATTATTATATATCAATGCATTATCTCTCTCTCTCTTTCCTTCTCTCTCTCTCTCTCTCTCTCTCTCTCTCTCTCTCTCTCTCTCTCTCTCTCTCTCTCTCTCTCTCTCTCTCTCTCTCTCTCTCTCTCTCTCTCTCTCTCTCTCTCTCTCTCTCTGTTTTATCAGGTTTGAAAAATGAATCTTTACGTCGTTCTTAATTTTCATATCGTCTTGTTTATTCCTCAGTTCCTTTCAGTTTATATTTATTGTAGTGTTGTATATCGCGGTCTCTGCCCACTTATATGGCATTTCCTTTAAATCATATTTGAATTTCAAAAATGTTATCTTTGGGAACGTTTATTTCACTGAAGCCTCAGTTCTGCATTTACATATATTTCATTTTACATTTTTAGGTGATTTTTGGTGTCCTTCCAAAAACGTCCATTTTGTTGATATCCTTTTCAATAAAATTACGTGTGAACATGATATCTATATATGTGTGTGTGTGTGTGTGTGTGTGTGTGTGTGTGCATATATAAATATATGTCTGTATGCACATACATATATAAATATATGTATGTATGTGTGCGTACACATGTATATGTGTATCATAACAATATTTTGTTATGTATCAATCATATATATATATATATATATATATATATATATATTTTTTTTTTTTTTTTTTCGAGACATAGAGAGAAAAAATATATGTAGCATATATAAAGTATCTGTGCGATGATTTGTAAATTGCTACTAATTTCCCTTGCTTATGCTTCTGCATTCGTAGGAAATTCAAAAGATATTAAACATTTATTGTCAATTACGTAATTCATAGGTTGTATTCGTCACACAGATAAGCTCGATAGCTGTTTCCCTAAGACTGATAGTGATGCTAAACATTTATTTTCAATAACAGGCTTAATCTATTGCATTGCATGTCGACGGAAAAGCCAAACACCAATAGACAACTTTCTCATGATGTAAACAACCGACAACAAACACTGAGGCCTGAGGAGCAGACGTAGAAACTGCGAATATTCCTTTTACGTCAAATAAAATCGGTTTGTGCCTTTCGAAATTCTTATTGTCAAGTTTTATTTTCTCTACGTATAATTATCTGCATATCATAAATAAATCTACTTCCTCAATATATAAACGTAAAAAGTAACCGCTGGTTAAGTGCAGTTGTCAATTCTGTAAAATATAAATATATTTTGAAAAACCTGTTGCAAATAAAAGTCACCTTTTGTTTTTAAAATTTTTATTTTGTACCGTTTGGACACACATGTTGATTCCTTTATCGGGTTTCTTTCCTGTCGCAGATATTTGTGAAATTAAAATAACAAATTACAGTCATCCTTAGTGATCGACTTCTCCCTCACGGACTACTACAAACCGCACAAGTATCCCCAAATAAAAAATACCGACAGTGCAATTATCAGAACTGCACATATCTTGCAATATGATTTATAAATCCATTGATTACAAAGATATTAAAAAGAAATTGGAAATTACATACATCATTATATAACAGTACAGAACTGTATACCACCTCATTCAGCACTTATAGTAGCCTAGTGTGTCACCATTATTTCGAGAGCAAAAAGACTTGAAAATAAAAATAATGACATTATTTCAGTGAGGAATAACTATATATTTGCAAAAAATGAATACCAGAACCAGTTGCTGTAATAGGAATTTCTTTCACTTCATTAAGATAATGTCGTCTTCATAATCGTGTTTTGATGTGATATCTGTAGCCAATAAAATGACGGTAGAAACTACTCTCTTCCCAGTCGTAACAGTGGGTCTACTCACCAAGATGTATTTTTTTTCTTGCTACACTTCACCTATGAATCAAATTATTTTACTTTCTGTTCATTTTCTTAGGTTACGCGCAATATGAGAGAGAGAGAGAGAGAGAGAGAGAGAGAGGAGAGAGAGAAGAGAGAGAGAGAGAGAGAGAGAGAGAGAGAGAGAGAGAGAGAGAGAGAGAGGGAGGGAGGGAGGGAGAGAAAGAGATCACAGACACAAGCCATTCTCCTCGCCATCACCCACGGAGGGGGAGGAGGGAGAGGAGGAAAAGGAGGAGGAGGAGAGAGAGGAGGAAGAAGAAGAGAAGGTACATACATTTTTATAGATGCTAATATTCCCCTTTTTAATTCCTATACATCTGACTTAATCTACATTTATGCATAAGAAAATTACCATTAACATGCAGTACTATAAGTGTTTCCTTACAGCTTGCTTCTGTAAAATCTGTCAAGACTAAATGACGAGAAATCAAGCTGAGGTTGAGAACCCATAGCCATCTTTGCCAGCGCTTCTCCACACGCTGGTGCGATCTTGAATCCAGTGCCTGCAAAACGGGTATTATTATTATCATCATTTAAATATTCGGTTCATATATAAGACTCTACATTCAACAGCTTCGTGGCTATACAATAGATTTTACATTTAATGGCCTTCCGACTACTAGGACCATATAAATGATTTTACACTACATACCTGACTATCTGAAACGTAGATAAAGTTTTATATTTCATGAAATGTGAACTGACTTTAGTGTAAGTGATATGGTACCCCCTCAGACGTTGCTGCTATCAGTCGGATGATTTTTTAAAAACCATTTGTGATTAATTTCAGTAACACTTTTGGGGTTATGAAGATGGTTGTACATTAGCTCAGCAGGAGAACCAACTATCGTATCAGTTACAGACCCATCATGGAAC
>NW_020870801.1:1069848-1084848 GCF_003789085.1 Penaeus vannamei
AGCTGACAAAGCTATTGTACAGCACCATCTTTAAAAAATTCTAAGCTATATTCATGAGAAGGAAACACATAAGCAAAAGTGATACCGTCTTTTTTATTTTCTTTAGAAATATATCAACGACTACAATAAAAGATTAGAACACTAGAACATTTGTCTACAAATTACAACTTTTGCATTTGTTCCACTCATCCAACTAAATTTCATACCAAACGGCAATTCTCAAAGATAAAAACGCATAGCAACTGGTCCCATGAAGGTCCTGGTCTTAGAGCAGATGAGGCAGTCCAGGAGCAGCTTGTTACTCTCAACAAGTTTTTTTTTTATTATTAATATTTTGCAAACAAAAAGCTTTTCAATGAAGCCACGGTACTGTGGCATATTAAGAATTTTCATCATTACATTTCATACCCACTGCTTATTTCACCTAACATTTCAACATACCACGAAACAGATTTTAAAATTTCTGACCAACAACCATTCTTTTGAAATTCTCACATTCAGGAACAAAATTTTTTTCACTTGGAGTCTTTCTTCTTTTTCTTCTTTTTCCTCTGTTCTTCTGAGCTGGAAGAATCTGAAGACAAAGATGAATCTGATGAACTTGAGGAGCTAGACGATGAATCAGAAGAAGATGAACTGGATGATGAATCAGAATCAGAATCTGAGTCTGATGATGAAGATGAAGATGAAGATGATGACGAAGAAGATGACGACGAAGAGGATGAGTCACTTGAATCACTGTCCTCCTCCTTTTTCTCCCTTTTCTTTTTATGTGAAGCCAAAGTTTTTCTGAAAAGCAAAACAAAAACAAAAAAAATATGATTAGGTGGAGCAGCTTTAAAAGCTCATATTGCCTTATTACTATCTAAAGTTAACACAGAACTCCAACTTAACTCCTAAAAGTCAGCAAATTTCTGAGCTTCAACATGCACAAAGGCTGGGAATTTTCTTTTTTTCAACTTCAATACACAAAATCTTCAGCAAAGACTATAACAATTAATCTATAAGATGAATAATTAGGGACTTCTTTTGGACACCTTCTGCTGTGTTTGATTCAGTGTGCACAACTCTCTTTTTTTTAATTCTTTAGGGATAAAACCTATACCATAAAATGAACTGGCTGCCAATACTAGAGTAAAGAATAAGGCCCCAAAAAATAAAATACAAATTTCCATTGAACCTACTTTCAATCCTGTCCTCCTATTTTTGAATTTACAAACATAAAAACATTTGCTGCCAAATGTTATCATCCTGATGCAAACCAATTCTGGCAAACAACCATAACTATCAATACGAAACACATTTTTTTGAAGTATTACTACCCTTCACAGACTTTTTATCAGTCCATCTTTTATCACTGTTATATGTATAAAAACATACAAAGAATAAATATGCAAAAGCATTAGTCCTCATTCTGATGGCAAGTAGTTTTATGGACCTCCATTCAATGGATATTGAAAGCAATGGAGAGATCTGTGCTGCGCATGGAGTTGTGGCAATCTGGACATGAGCCGTTGTTTTCCAAATTGTCTGCAAGTTGTACACTAGTAGGCAATACCAACATTTTGTTTATACTGGGAAGCTTATTGCTCCATTATTTTTCCCCATTTTTCATGTCAGTGTATTTAAGAGGTTTAGTATTTATCGTTTTCTATAACCACATTGCCTGGGGGACAGGTAGAAAGCGGAGAAAGGTGAATTTAGCAGTAGCGCAAACATTGAAGTTGGTCAGATAGAAAGTGATGCATCTGTGAAGAAGTCGGAGGTATATGGTTTTAAAAACAATTAGTTTCAGATATACATAAGGCAAAATTTAAACTTCCCAAATGTGGACTGAGGTGTATCATACAGTATTCACAGTGAACAGGTATTTTACATTGTCAGAGTGGATGGTGTGCTCAAAAGTGTAATACTGTACTATTGTACTTTCTTTCAGAATGTAATTATTGGTATTAGCCAGTTTCAGTAATAACAATCAATCAGAGATATTAAGTCAATGTCTTCCCGAACTATGTCCATTTAAAGTAGGTCTGACTGTTATATTTCAATCCTAGTATTTCATAAATGTCACTCTAGAACACTTGTCCAAATATTTTTGCCTATTGTACCCTTTATTACCTTCTTGTACTGTTACGTATCCCCGCCCCCATCCACCATGGCTAAACAAACTGTTTTATTTAGGCCAATGCAAATAATATACTAATTATGAAAAGACTGCATTGCAGGAGTGTTGGTCACTAAATTCAAATTTAATACACAAATAAAAAAGATGATTCTTAGAACATCTGATGTGCGTGTGTGCGAGTGTGTGTCTGTGTTTCTTGTTTGTTCACATGCTCTTATGATCTATGTTGCGTATCCCCAGCGGTATGCAGACCCCACTTTGGACAACATTGCTCTAGAAAGTACTAAAATGAAAATTTTCTCTTGATCTTTCGTTCTCTTCTATTTTGCTATATTCTATGTGTCTTATAGAAACACAGATAGAAAAAGTCACTCATAATAGCAAAACATGATTACATCACATGAACAATAAAGAAAATGAAAACTGCGGATTTTGGTTTCCTGTGTACTCAGCTAGTAATATAGCGATGCAAACTATATAAATTCATTGCTTCTCATAATATTTCTCAGTCATTTAAGTCTAAGCTGCGTCAATCGGGGCAGTAAATAATTTTCCCTCTCCATCTGAGTTATCTTGATAAAGCACATCCCTTTAAAACTGGAGAACTGTTTTCCTGCCCATATTTTGAAGGTCAACTAAGTATATCTGGTTGTGTTTAGCATCTTCCTCCCAGCCTCTAGAGGGTCTAATCAACTGCCAGACATCTTCCCACTATCCTTACACCTACTAGTGAGTTCTCACATTTGATCCTTACTTTCTTTTATATTCTCACTGTCACCTTTCCCAGTCATCTTCCCCTATGGCACCCTCACCTATTTATGACATTTTGCTTTTCACAATATATTTATACATAAATAAGTATATGATAAAAGATTCATTATTATATAAATTATGACAAATACCTGTTCTACTGCAATACGTGAATTTCATCTAGATATTTTAAAAATTAGGTAATTTTTTTCAACTTCCATACTTCACTGTTTAATATCTATTTTCTGTCATGCTTCCAGCGAGAATGAAGATTATTCTCGCTGCTTCCAGTGATAAGAGCAAATCTTTACATTTTTTTCAGGTTATCCTACAATATAGGATACCCTGAAAAACAGTGAAAACAAGAGTGCCACCCTGATCTATTCATAGAAAAAAGAAAAGAAAAAGTGACTAAAACATACCATGAGTTACTTTACAAATCAATCAATTCATACTGATTCCAACAAAAAGACTTCAAAGAAGTCGTATTGAAAAGTGCCATCATTAAAGGAAGTCTGACGCTCTCTGCATACAGCACATTTTTCTTTAATTTTTGCCATTCTGGGAATACTACTTAATACATCAAACAAATGAAATAAGAATGCAATGCATGATAATCATAATAACAATTGGAAAATACACAAATATTTGTATATCTGTTTGCCTATTTCTAAACATAAATATTGGCTGCCTGTTTTTACAACTTTATGCCAACTGGCTATTACTTGGAAGAGACAACTTTTACAAAGTTATACATCCATAGTCAATACTCTTGCATTTTCATGCATTCAAACAATAATAGCAAAGGATTGTTTTTTATTCTTGGTTCATTCACATATCAATTTGCTGCAGATCATAAATGCCTACTTTCTTTTACATTTCATTGATGATACCATATTAGTATCTATTTGTAGAGTATATAAGTGTATTCAAATATGGGAACAAGCTGTACTTCACGTCTTGTGTTTATAACATGCTACATAGTATATATTGCCATAACAGCAAAACAACAGGAGAGTAGACTTTTACTAGTGCAAAGCAGCAAACTTCAAAGCATCTAAGCAACTTTATAACTATAGACAGCCTATCAAATAAATGTAGTTGACATAGCTGAAGGCATTAAAAAACCTAGAAGTAAAGATTTTAAACCTAATGATAAATTAGCAAAGCTGGTAACCTATATATACATACTGTATACAGCCATACAAACAAAAAGAAATCAACTGATAATAAACTTCAGTACTAAAATATTGCTACAATCAAGACAACATATGGAGTGGATATATTTTCTAGGTTCCTCCCCTAAGAAGAAGAATGCTTATCATACTTTTAAAACATTAGAAAGAGCTTGAAAACTTACAGATGTTCTACCTGTTGCTCCTGTTTCTCTTGTTTCAGCCGTTTGTTAAGTACAGATGTCCGTGAGTCTCTGTGCACATACTTTCTTTTACCTTTGCACTCGTAGGTCCAATGGCCAAATTCCAAGCACTTCTGACAACGTACATTTTCTGCTGAAGGCTTTCTGAAAAGGTCAGGAAAATAATTAGAAACTACACATCAATAACTAGAGTACATTGAAGGATGTGAATTCAAATTAAACAAGTACATGTTCTGTTGACTCTCTCTTTCTCTCTCACTCTCACACACTCACACACACAATCTAGTAATCCATCAATTCTATGTATTATTTACCTCATTCTAAATACATGCCTGAAATTTTTATAATGTACATAATAATACCTTACAGTTGCTCAGACAACAAATTATTTAGTGTTATTCTAACCAGAACCTCTTTCAATCCTAACTGACCAATGAAGTTGGAAAAAAAAAATTAATAAATAAAAATACAAATAATGCAACTTTGGTAATTTTTAGGAATACCTTTATAAAACTGATCATTTTAGTTTTGGTATTGATGGATTCCTCTCACTCTATACTATCCAAATATATCAAAATTATGCTGCAGAAAATCCCTAATACCCATAACCTTGGTCATGATATCAGGGGAGGGCATGAATGGTACTAGGGAAATTACATGGTATGTTACAAATAATATACAGGATATTGGTCAAAATATAATCAAATGTTGGGGGTTGTGTCCTGTGCAGCCCCTCAATGGGAAGCTGCAGCCGCAGACAATAAAAAATCCACAATGTATGAAAATCAGGACTGGGTGTCGGCCAGATTTGGTATTGGGTGGTCTGGCATGTCAGTGATACACTTTACCCTCCTGTGAACACATGGAGGATCCTTTGTCTTCCAGTCTCAAATGCAGGGGGCCGTGCACTAGAGCTGTGTAACTAAACAAATTATTGGTATAGGTTCAGGTACAGGTACATAGATTTAGGTACAGGTCTTGACCTGTACCTGCACCTGAACTACTTGTTCAAATAATGGTCAATTTTCAATAAAGACAGAAGCATGTTTGAACTGACAACAACAGATTTAACGGAATGTTTAATTGTGTTAGACACATGCCTATTACATAGGATTTATAATTCTTAACCACCATTTCCACTAGGGCAATGTGATATGATTTTTAAGAAAACAAAGATGAAAATTTGATTGGATTACATTCCAAGCTTTGAAATCATTGTCACTATTATGGAAGTACCATAGTGACGTTCTGTGCATATCATTTATATTTTATCTTGTAATTAGGAATTTTACACAACAGTCCCCTTAGCAGGGGAGGGCATGAACAGTACCAGGGACATTGCAGGGTAAAATACAAGTAATATACATAAAATTAATCTCTACATTGTCAACTTTAACAGTGACAAAATTTTGGGATTCCTATCCTTCTCTATGGGAAATGATTGCGCAGGCCTTATTTAGCAACTTTTCAGATCGTCAAAATTTTGGTACCAATGGATTCCTATCCTTCTCTATGATCCAAATATATGGAAATGATTGCGCAGAAACACCCTCCCCTCATTCCCGACAATCTTAGCAGGGGAGGGCATGAACAGTACCAGGGACATTGCAGGGTAAAATACAAGTAATATACATAAAATCAATCTCTACATTGTCTACTTTAGCGGACTGGCTGGCGCCCCCAAACCCTGCAAAGGAACACAAAGAAGCCTTCACATATTCAAGGGAATGCCCGAGGCTAAATCTGTCTGACGCTCTCACCTGCCGTGAATACATAGAGGATACTTTATATTTCTGGGACCAGATTCACTAACACACTTATGATGGTAAAATTATTGGTAACTATAGTTACCATGGTAAACAGACAATGATGGTATTTACTAACAACTTGCCATCACAGTTACCATGGTAAATTTTACCAGTGGTCGGAGCACTGGTAACTTCTGGGAAGACAATGTCATCACGTGTTATCTCGTCCAAAAATCAATATTCAAGCAAAGTTTTTTGTTTGCTTTTATACCTAATAAAATTAGTATGATGGCAAGCAAATATCATAATATGAACACGGTGAAAAAATGCAAATTTCATATGAAACTAGCAAGAATAAAATCCCCACAAATTCTCGTCAAATTATAAGTAGACATACACTGTCGAGTGCATAGAATGGATAGATAAGTGAACTCTTAAAGAATTCTTCTCTGATAATAAATTCTATAGAAAAAAACAACAAACTACCTTGCTGATGCATAAAATGGCAATACTAACATTAAACAAATATAACAACTGCATCTGTCAGCATTTTGGCAATGGACAACAAACTCCAAACCACATGGGCAAAAAGATAGATGGCAATGAATAAAAAATGCTTTGCCCGGTACTTTGTTTAACAGTGATGAGAAATAAATAAATAAATAACTCTGGACTGTCACTGGCTTGCGGTAAGCAATAACATATTGCATTGCATTGGTTCCTATTTTTATGATAAATACCCAGGGGAGTCTATTAGCATCCCACTTAATGGTTAAGATTATATATCTATTATTTTCTCAATATATATATATGTGCTGTTTTAGCTGTGACAATGATTTTTAAAATTTGCTCTCTCTAATTCTGTTTGCATGCTATGTAATTGGCCGAAGGTACCTAAAATAGTGTACATGGCACTTGCTGATTGCTGGAATTGCTTTACTAGAGCCCTCTGTTGGCTACCATTAGAATGATTCGATTTATGATTGTAACTGTCAATGCAGGTTACCATTTCTTCATGAATCCCACTTTGCCATCAATAGTAAACGCAATGATAAATGACCACTGGTAAATGTGTTGCAATCATATGTTAGTTAATCTGGCTCTGGGATGGGGGTTGGGGACAGCAGCCCTCCAGGAGGTTCACAGAGGCACAACCCCCTGCATTAGACAATACCGTGACTGAATCAGTGTATATTATCCATATCTTATCATGTAATTTCCCTGATACTTTTCATGCCCTCTCCTACTAGTGGGATCATTATTGTTGGGGCATTATTGGAAATGCAACCCCACACCTAATTAAAAGAATCTGAGGACACCAAGTGGTAGAACACATTATTCTATGAAAGTTTTCTTCTATACCATTTTCTGTGCAAATTGATAATAGCAGTATTATAGAGGGTATAAAATCCCCGATTTTCAAGAGCCGCAGTAACCTCATGTCACCAGCACAGTGACAAAATGACAAAAACTTGTTAAGAGCGACAGAAAATGCAAGGGAAATCAAATGAGCCAATTAGATTCATACGTGAACATAGAGCTGGCTAGGAGAAGGCAGTTGAAATTCAAATCACTTCCCTATAGGCAGTGTATAGGTTGTGAGAACAATCATTTTTTTTTCTTCCCGAAACAAAGCAAGCAATATACCTAAAAGCAGTGCAAAGAACCAGTGTGTGCAGGAAAAGGGTCAAAAAAACAAAACAAAGAAAGCAGTGTATCTTTACTGAAGTGATCGCAATTCCTTCCTGACCGATGCGCCAAAGTTAAAAGAAACTCTACGGGAATCCAACCCATCCTTTTGCAAAACCTATGGGATTTCACACCTTCCAAACCAAAAAAAAATGTCCTGACCCATAACCTAACCTAACCTAACAATTTACGGTGCCGTGACTAGGCATGGGGGGGGGGTTGATGGGGGGCTCTGCCCCTAACACCCCTTGGGATACATTCTCTTCACCTCGGTATGTACGGAAAGATAGAGCTACTTCCATTCTGTAAACAATAAACCAAATATCTTTATATATCGAAAGACTGAACTGTCAATTTTCCTTCACTTCTTTCGGTCCGTCTGTCGGTCAGTCTAATGTGGATCGCTTCATTTCTATCACGTTTTGGGGGGATTTGGGGTAGTTATAAAGGTCTTCCTCTTTATTTCCACTGTATAGTCTTAAGAACCTAGAATTGATACAACACTGAAAAAAAAAAAAACTCCGGCTTTAGTCAAATGGGAAACGTCAAAAACGTGAAACGTGTGTCAAACCTGGTCGCAGAAACGTGAAAATACGCTTGTGTAGGTTTTTCAGACCGATTCCTGTAAATCACTGTCTAATAAATCTTGAAACACGTAAATTAACATTTACAAAGGCCTTTGAAAGCATAAATGTGGAACAGCATACACTGATAATTAGCAAAATTACTAAGAACAGCTTAGTAATACATGACCTATTTAACAGAGTGCAGGAATGTTAACTGTTCATAATTTTGTTTACATTTGTGATATCAACAAGGCGAGGGTCAAACTTCTCTCATCTCTGTTGTGTAACTCCTTTATTTTCAATTTGTGCACCTTTTGCCATAGATGAAAAGTGTCTTATTTTATGGCAAGGTAACAATTCCATTTATCTTTTTTAATTTTTATATTTTTTTTTACTCAATTCCTGATTGTTATCCACTGTAAATTTTCATATTTCGATATATCTGGATAGTAGATTGAGAGGAATCCATTGATACCCAATTCGTCAACATATATGGACAGGAAAGAGTGAGAGGATTCCACCGACAACAAAATCTGAAAAAAATACCCTTTCAACTTTACCATAATCATTAATCAATATCGAATTGGCAATGGGTGTAAATCAATTTCAAAATCAGGTTCCAACTTCGCAGTTAGACCACAGCGAACTTACGGCTTGGAGCTGAGCAGACCGCCAGCACCCACGGGCATGGTGGAAACTCGCTTGATTCGTGTGCTAAAAACAACCTTTTTTCTTCCCGAAAATCTCTCCTTTCTCTCCTCTTCCTCTTCTTCTATTTCTTCTAGCGGAGAACCTCCCACTACGAAATTCTTGGCATATCTCTCCCTGCACGGCGGCCTTCACGGGAAGTAAACAACCTGGGGAGTTCGTGCAGATGTAAACAACACGGCCGGGAATCCGTGACGTCATGTGGCTTACGCGAACGGTACTTGTATTCGGCTTGTCTTGTGTTGAAGCTTAAACAATATGGCGATTTGAACTTTTTCTTGGGGAATAGCTAATGTAAGAGTTAGATGTTTGTGTTTGTGAATGAGAAGTGATATTCTTCCTATATTGTTTCCTCCTCCCTTTCTGTCTCTCGCTCTGTGTGCGCGTATGTTTGTGTGTGTGTGTGTGTATTGTTTGTGTGTTTGTTTGTTTGTGTTTATTGTATGTGTTTGTTTGAGTATATGTATGTTTTTGTGTGTATGTGTGTGGCTGTCTGTATGTATGTTTTCACAAAGAAGTAAATTCACAAGAGTTTAGGTTCAATATGAACACTACAGACCGTCGCACCCCTTGACCCCTCCAGCGATCTCAATCTCAATAATAATGCGCAGGGGGCCAATGAGCGCATAGCCTGCATATTGTCTCTTCGGCCCTTCTAATGATGCCTCCCGGGCCTTTCTAGCAACAATTCGTTAAATCAGCTGATGGTCCTGCATTGGGTTTTCCGATAATGGTCATCCCATTACACTTCTTCGCCCTTTCCAGTGATGTTTTTAGGTCATTCTAATATTTCCCATTCGAGCTCTTCCAATGCCACCTCCTTCGAGTTTCCAGTCCTCAGGTCTCAGGTGGCGTCGTGGGACACATGAATCCTAAAGCTGGTTCAATTAGTGTAAGTAGATATGAAATAAATGATCGTTTCGGTTTGCTAAGGTGCTAATCGCCCCTTCTTTCCCAGGATATATCGTTTCATGGTAATAATTAACACTGCTCAAGTCAAGTAAGCTCAGATCAGAAAAATATGAAATACAAACTGCATAAGTCCATCTGTTAAGTCTTGGGTTTATTTCAGAGATAACTTAAAATAAAACTTACCCACACACGCCTACCCAATGTACGTAATTCAGGATAATCTATATAATTGATACCCTACAATACAGGTCATTAATTAATCATCTATCGCGTGTTGCAGATTTACACATCATAATTCACACCAGAAATACAGGATCAACAGAAGCATTGAATGGTTATAACGAATATCATTTTGAAAGGTTCGAGTAATACATAAATGCACTCCCAGAAAATTTGCTATGTATTCAGGATGTAGATAGGAAACGAAAGCCAGCCATTTATTCAGTTTATTTGAACGCAAAACACTAATAATCAACATACAGTCTGATTTCTGTTTTAAGAGACTGAGGAGAAAACAATATCTGAAAGATTATTTGGAAGCTTGATGAATAAACAAAAAAGTGAATTTATGCTGAAAATAGAATCTCAAGATGAGCAGCATGTGCAAAGTACTTTAAATCAGACAGGAAGAATATGTAAATCACATAACGAAGAACGATTGTTTTTCAGGTCATTATGACACCGCAAATATGCAGTTTTTTCATATCTATTAATAGGTCCATCAGTAATACGAGAGCCAAAGTAAACAATATCCGATTCTCCTTAATTTCCTCAAGAAACTGCACTCACTGCTTTTCAGAAATTACTTTTATTTCCCTGGCTGAGAGTACAGCTGCGAAGGCACCTGCGCCGGATTGGAGAAACCTTGAGACGCGCCGCCGCCGCCGCCGCCTCCCGGAGACAACCTGATCTCGCCCTCGTAGCTGACGCTCGGGTGGTAGCCGGTGTCGTCCACGAAGTAGTCGACCTTCAGGCGGCGGCCGTCGGGGAGCTGCACGAAGTAGCTGAAAGGAGTCGTTTTCGAGTATGCATTCGACTGACTTTGGCTTCTAGGCATTAAACAACTCTGGGGAGACAGGCGGTTAGATCGCTAAACAGACAACGAGAGGGAACGGAAGAAGGAATAGTAAAAATCGAAAGAGAAGCAGAAGATAGCAGTTTTGTTCCTCACCTTCCTTGCGTGTTGACATCCTCTCGCTGCTCCTCTTGGCCGAAGAAGTTGTTCGAAGCCGCGTCCTCCACCTCCCACTGGAAGGCGTAGTTGGCGGGCACGGAGGCCGACTGAGACCCTGAGCCACCAGGACCCTGGATATTGTAGCCCTGGGGGTTCCCCTGAGCCGCCGCCGCCGCCAACATCACGAGAACGATAGTTGTCTGCTGGGGAAAGAAGGCAAAACCGATGAGCGAGGGAAGAACACACCCATTCTCACGATTTTGTTTTTGTATTTTTGCTTTTTTTCTTCGTGAGCTTTTGCGAGTACCTTCATGACTGCTGCTGGATGGGTTGCCAGGAGGAGCCGAACTGACTCTGCCATCCGAAGCCGCGCTTATATATTCTCGAGGGCTTGCGTTCAAGAAAGTGTGACCGGGAGGTTTTGCAATGAGCCATCCGTCTTGGAAAACAGACATATATATAAAAAAAAGATCACTCAACTAATGTGTACGTGTGTAGGGATTTGGACAAGGCATCCAACGCATCGCAGCGCCGTAAAATCATCCTTTCACACGTCGTAATTTTCGTCTGTATGTATGTAGGTAAAAGTATGTACGAGTGCATTTTTTGTAATGAATATATTACACATGCGTCTACGTGCACGTTTCTTGTCTATTTTTGTATGATGTAAGTCTGTGTATATACATTGCACACACACACACACACACACACACACACACACACACACACACACACACATATATATATATATATATATATATATATATATATATATATATATATATAATTATATCTATCTATTTAAACACACACACACACACACACACACACACACACACACACACACACACACACACACACACACACATATATATATATATATATAATATATATAATATATATATATATATATATATATATATATATTATATATATATATATATATACATATTATATATATATATATATATTATACATATATATACTCTAGATATATTTACTAATATATGTATATATATTAGTATATTTATGCGTGTGTGTGCGTATGCGCGCGCGCACACACTCAATACCATTTCACGACCGAGATCTCGTAAAACGAATTAGTTGTTCTGTGAGAGAGTGATGCTTCTACGTTTGTTATTATGAGCCCTTCAAAGTAATTAGATTCCCAAACGATTTATTTTCTTCACTAACCTGAGAATGAAAAATATATGTTTTGTGTGTATCAATTTGCGTAAAATCGGACGGTATATACAGGTTGTATTGACGACAAACTGTCATCGACAAATAAGCAGTCCTTTTCAAAATCGTATCACGTGTGGTTATTGTGCGCAAAGCCGAATACGGAAGAAACAACACAATGGCTTACGAGAGGCAGCAAATTAGAGATTATCTGGAGCAAAATTGCCTGCGTTTGGAGGAAAAAGCGCGGGAACGCACGTGCACCGTCTGTTTATCTGCTGTACGCATCACGCACCTGCAGAAAGAGCTGCATTTATGCACCAACACGAAACTTTCTACTGAACCTAAAACACATGGGATTGCATTAAATCTATTTTAGAATGTCACACACATGCACACGCGCACGCACGCACATACGCACACACACACACACATACACACATACACACACACGAACAAACACACACACGGACAACACGCACGGGCGTGCACTAGAATAATGAAAATGATATTGATAATGATTATGATGATTACAATGATAATGAAACATAATATCGCGATTGGAAGTGCTCTGAGAATATCAATGACAATGCCAAGGATAAGGATAAGCCAGAGCTTCGCCCGGGCTATGCCAATGAAGGGAGCCCGGTCAGTCCCGGACAATGCTGGTAATGTTTTTAACAACAATACTGATGATAATAGTAAAAACAATCATGGTGATAGTGCTAAAATGACAAACAATATTAATAATAATATCGCTGATATAAGTAACAGTAACGATAGTGTCACATGGCATCTCCAACCTCAGGGTGGCTATAATCAGCCTTCATTTTGGCTTCATTTCAAGCTTTCGAAAGAAGAGATGGCTTGTCATGATGCAAATTACTGGTTTTCCCATTTTCTTTGTCCGACGAAGAACGAAAATAAGTGTGATTGCAGGCAGAGGGTAGACTTTAGAATTTTCTCTTTTCTTGCTCCTTGTGTTCTTTTTCATTTATATCTGGGAATTATTTTAGGAGGAGGAGGATATATTCTACTTTGTATTCTGTTTGTCTGTTTGTTCTGTTATTCTTGTTCTCTAATAATAACAACAACAATAATGAAAGCAATGATAATAACAATAATGTTAATACTAATGATGATAGTAATAATAATAATAGCAGTAATAATAATACTAACAGCAATAATAATAATAATAACAAAAATACAATAATAAAGATGATGATTATAATAATGATAAGATAATAATTATATATAATTATAATAAAATAACGATAATAAAAAAACAGAAATGATAATAATAAAAATAATGATAATAAAAAAAAAAATAATCATAATTATAATAATAATTATCATTATAAAACAATAATAATAGTAGTAACAACAACAACGATAATATTGATAATGATAATAATGATATCAACAAGAATGATACTAGTACGACGACTACTACTACTACTACTTCTATTACTACTACTACTACTGCTACTATTACTACTATTGCTATTACAACTACTACTGTTATTACTAATATTAATATTATTACTACTAATACTAGTAATACCAATAACAATAATGATAACAATAGTAATCATAATGATACTACTACTAGTTATAGTGATAATGATAATAATAATGATGATAATGATAATAATAATAATGATGACAATATTAGTAATGATAATGATAATAATAATGATAATAATAATGATAATGATAATAGGGATAATAATAATGATAATAACAATGGTAAAAATAACAATAACAATAATAATGATAGTAATAATAGTAATTAAAAATATTATTAACAACAATAATTATGATAATAAAGATAACAGTGACAATGATAATAATAATAATAATGATGATGATAATAATAATGATAATAATAACAATAATGATAATAATAATAATGATAATAACAAAACAACAACAACAACAACAATAATGATAAATAATAATGATAATAATAATGATAATAATAATAATAATAGTAACAATAATCATACCAAAAATAATATCAATAATGATAGTAATAATAATAATGATAATAATAATAACATTAATAATAATAACAACAATAATACTAATAATTATAATAATGAAAATAAAAATAACAACAACAACAACAAAAGTAATAATGATAATAATAATAATAACGATTATAAAAACAACAATAACAATGATAATGATCATAATATTAATTATAATAATGAGAATAATAAAAATGATAATAATAATAATAACAATAATGATAATAATAATATTAACAATAATGGTAATATTAATAACAACAATAATAATAACAACAACAATAATAATAATAATGATAATAAAAGTGATAATAATAACAATGATAACAACGATGAGGATAGCAATGAAATGGTAATAATAGTAATCATGATAATAATTACAAAAATAGTAATAATAAAAATAAAAAAAATAATAATAAGAATAAGAATGATAATGATAATAGGATTGATAGTAATAAAACATGATAATAATAATAACAATAATAAAATTAATTATGATAATAACAATAATAATGATAATAATGATAATAATAATAATAATAATAATAATAATAATAATGATAATAATAATAATAATAATAATAATAATAATAACAGTAGTAATAATAACAAAAAATTATAATAACGATAATAATAATGAAGGTAATAATGCATTATATTGATAGTATTAATGATAGTAATAACAATAATAAAAAAAATACGATAATGGTGATGATAATAACAGAAACTAGTAAT
>NW_020870801.1:1099848-1102348 GCF_003789085.1 Penaeus vannamei
GATTTTTAACATTCGTTTCCCTTATATGAGGAACTGCTTTAACTGGAGAAGGTATAGAGGGATCGCAGACTAATAGACTACTGTTATCCATCTTACTATATAGCAGCGAATGCAGGACTATTTCTGCATCAATTAAAAAAATCCTTACTCGAGACGAATGTTTTTTTTCTTTTTCTTTTTAGACAGAGCATGTAACTAACGAGGAGGTTCTTACACGTTAAATACCATCAGGTAGAGACAACTTCACTCCTTGGGACATGGAATGAGAAAAGAAGGACCGGAAAACCACACACTCACGGGAAGAACAGAAGACACACACAGCAGCAGGAGACAGAGACTGACGTACCTGAAGAGTCTGAGCGAGTGGAAGGCAAAGGGAATGCCACCAAGAGCTAAAAAACCGAAAGAGCAGGACTCTCTAAAGGCAGCCCAGAACGGGGAGTTGTGGAGAACCCTGATCGCCGACTTCCTGCATGGATATGGCGCAGAGAGAGAGAGAGAGAGAGAGAGAGAGAGAGAGAGAGAGAGAGAGAGAGAGAGAGAGAGAGAGAGAGAGAGAGAGAGAGAGAGAGAGAGAGAGAGAGAGAGGGGAAGAGAGAGAGAGAGAGAGAGAGAGAGAGAGAGAGAGAGAGAAAGAAAGAGAGAGAGAAAGGGGACAGAGAGAGAGAGAGAGAGAGAGAGAGAGAAAGAGAGAGAGAGAAAGGGGAAAAAGAGAGAGAGAGAGATTTACCTCTGGAGATTCTAGCTTTTACGTCAATGATATGGAATTTCCAAGTCAAGCGACGCCTGTCATTAATAATACAGAGAAACTTTGTCTCAGCAGCACTTTTAAGGAACTGATTATCGGTTACCATTATTAACTCCTTCCCTGTGTCGTGGGGAATGTGGTGCCAGTGAATGCGTTTTCGTAGCATTCAACGTTAACTTAACATTATTAATTTTTTTGGTATGTGACTAGGACCATTATTATTTCTGTTAATAATAATTGTAATAATAATAAAAATTATAAAGAGTTTATTAAAGTAAAGCTTTACATACAAAAGTAAAATTGTTACTTTACAAAGTAAGTATTTAAATGTCTAATATAATAGGGTATAGATGACATAATATCTGGATGCATGGCATTTTGGTTCACATAACTTAATATTAACATCCTCACAAAGCTGTCTGCTTAACTGACGCGTCAGGAAGCAGGTGCCGATGCCTCGTAGATGTAAAGGTGTGCAATTTTTTTTTGTTTAAAATTCTATCCGGCCTTCTAAAGAAGGGAAATTCAGTTCATTTAGCGCATCCGTGTATGAGGTGTAGTTTGACAAAAAAATGATATAAATTTTTTTCCAATTTTATTTTTTTCAAAGTTGGTAATGGACGAATGCTTGAATGGTGCCACATATTCACAAAATGGCCAAATGAAAGTCGTCCAAAGGCGGAGGAGGTCTTGTTGGGATGCACCGAAGGATTTTAATTTAGTATGGAAAATTCTCTTCCGCAGTTTGAAATCATTTTTTTTTTTTTTTTGTATTACCGAACCACTTCAGGTCATAACTGATAACTACTCCTGAGTACTCTCACCGTCCGGCTAATTTGTCAAATTTAAATTTAGTTTTTTTACACTTTTTGGTGTATACAAACATTGTGTTTGACGGTGTTCACTCTTAACACTTGGTTGAGGGCTTCTTATAACAAGATGTTGCCTTGCACTCTTTTTAGATCTCCGTGTGAGGAATATTATCCTTATATGCCATTATCAAGAACAATAACGGATCGAGGATCGTTTCTTGAGGGACACCGTAGTGAAGGTTTATTTCATCGGATGTTTTGTTGTCTGCTCGATTCGTCTGGGAGCAGAGGCTGAGAGAGGAGATCCATTTCACCAGCCCTCGTAAAATCCCAGGGAAATTATTATTGTCAAAACCATTATTGTAATTTTCATTATTATTATTATAATCAACTTCATCATCCTTGTTATCATAATCATAACCCATATACGTAACAGAATCGAAAAATTCGAGAATCATACCTCTAAATGTGTCTGTGCGAATCAAAACGCAGATAAGAAAGATAATATATGAATATCTACAGCTGTCTGACTAGTAGAAAACATTCGAAAGAGATAGGTCACAACCTCAGGAAGGAAGGAAGGACTTATTATCCAGTAACTCGCATAACTAATGGTATTGCACAGTTGCTTCAGTCAATTCCTCAGTCAATGGGGTTAACACCGAGGAGACTGTATCAATACTTTCACTCTAAATGTAAAGTTATCATAGAAACTACCCGGTTTAAATATATAATGATATTTTTTCTACACGTAATACATTGCGGATGGTCAAAGACGACAAATAAAAAACATGTAAAGCTTAATATATTTTGGTGTTAGCTTTACAAAGCAATCTAATTTCAAAACATTATTGTCAAACAGAGATATCAAGAGTGAATTGTTCCTTAAATTGTTATCTCATTCACACAAATAGGGGAGGAAGGGAGGATATTAAAGGGG
>NW_020870801.1:1119848-1122348 GCF_003789085.1 Penaeus vannamei
TGTGTGGTATATGCCGGAATGGCTACTTTTGAATGAGAGAAATGATGCATTTGTCGATGTGGTTTGTGTGGTGCCTTATCTTACCCAGTGGATGATATCTCTTCGGACCGGAAATTCTCGTGGATTACTTCAGTTTTGATCCGTTTATTACCGAACTCGTAAGTATATGTGATTTTCGCTGGTGTTGTGATTTAATCAATATAATGACAAATTAACGGAATTTGAGCAAAAGCGAATTCCCACCAAAATCGTTTAGTCGTGAAAACTGATCATAATATAGACTAATTGATTTAGAGATTGATAAGAGTAATACAACATAGGAAATACAATTTATTATCAAATGTATCCAGTGAGATCCTAAAACGGGATTAGAAAATAGGTAACGAATTGGCAAAGTCGACGTTTTACCCAGTTGTCAACAGAAAGGACACAATCACTGCGGTAAGTGGTGTTACTTCTGTAGTTTTAGGATTATCCGGAAAAGAGTTCAAAGAATTTAAGGGCAAGAATTACATGTCTAGCAATGTGGTTTTATTAGTTTCCAGTAAAAAATACGTCGATTTGCAATATGTCCGTTATCAGATCCACTGCACTTCGTACTGATTCCCCCAGTGCCGCAGGTATTGGCTAAAACGGTTACGCATGGATTTCTGTTTAAGAAAATCACAACAATTACTCCAAAGTATTAGTTATGCTTACAGTTAGCGTGTGAAGTACGTCGAAGTCACGTGAATAACATTGGGTATTGCGTCTTTCAACTTTCCTTTTAGTTATTGGCTTCTCGGTCGCAAATGCAGGCGGTACTTATGATAACCTGAATACCAGTCTATCTAAACGAGTTTATGCGTGTGTGTGTATGTGTGTGTGTGTGTGTGTGTGTGTGTGTGTGTGTGTGTGTGTGTGTGTGTGTGCGTGTGTGTGTGTGTGTGTGTGTGTGTGTGTGTGTGTGTGTGTGTGTGTGTGTGTGTGTGTGTGTGTGTGTGTGTGTTACAAGCAAATGGGAAAAGTGGCAAGCCTTTCCTCAGAGCGGTAGGCCTTATTGCTCCATGGGATCTCACCAGTCCTCCGGTAAATCAATTTCTTTCTCTCTCGCTCCTGCGTCTATGTATTAACACACACACACACACACACACACACACACACACACACACACACACACACACACACACACACACACCACACACACATGCATTTATACGGATGCAAAGAACATAACAGTCAATCAAAAGAACAGAAATTTGGTGTGACGAGGAATGTGTGGAAAACTGATCTGTAGATTCTGTAGAAAAAAACAACTAAATACATAATCGGATCAACGAAGAACGAGATTTTATATAATCAGAACACAGCAACGGCGGTTAAAACGGTTGTCGTTAACTAAATTACAGATATCGATTAGAAAATGGTAAGATGTAGGTCAACTGATTAATTTTGATTTCAGAGTTAATTAGAGCATATCAATATTAGGTATTTATCAAACGTTTTTTTTTCGCTGTGAAACGGTATCATATTTCCTTACATTCATTTATTCAGTCGTTCCCGAGTTTAATGAGTTTTAACCTAACATACTCGCGGAGAAACAAAAATAAACTCAGATAACATTTTTTTTCTTTGTGACGGCAAATATATCTTTTTGTCTTGACGGATGACTTTTTAATATATAGTTTAGAATATATATTTTCTTCAGTTTTATAATGTAAGAATCCATTAAAGTAAAGGGAGTCAAATAGACGTTATTTTATAATGAGGTTAGATTCCCTATAAAGAGCAAAGGTAATACGTATATTATTCCTAACAACGAGAACATTTGAAGGTCTGATAAACAAGTTGTCCGACAATTAGGTTATCAATTGTTTTGTCAATTTAAACTGCCATCTGTAGCATGAGTATCGATGTATTCACGTTAATGCAATCTATCTCATGATTGCCGTGCATTAGGTGAAGATATAGATGTTTATGTTTTATATGTAAGCTATAATAAACAATAATAAATTAAGAAAATGGTGTCAGATTCCCTTTGGCCACGTAAACCCTCATTTCAAGACGTTTACTGTCTTTTAAGATGCTAGATGGAGAGTTTGGGATATTGGCCCCAGATTAATTATTTATCCATTTATTTATTCATTTATTTTACTATATTACACATATAGTTCCGGTTAAAGGGCCAATATGCCCCTAGAATACATTCTAAATCTTTGTTCGCTCTGCATGCCAACCGACCTTTGCCCCCCTTAAGAAAAAACTGAAAAGGCGACTTTATGGAGAGCACTTCGTTGCTGCTCCCATTATGGTTTGAGTAATGCTCTGTGGTATTAACTGTTTACCACAACCATTAGTGATATCGAAGTTAAGGGCGACATTAGCTGTAAATTTTCTCTTTCTTTTATTATTAATGACAAAGACCTTGAGGGGGAAAGAATCCCTTAGGTAAGGCAAGAAATATTTCCATCAGATCGACGATGATGGTACGAGTTATTCCCAATGCGAGGATTTACAGTGA
>NW_020870801.1:1139848-1144848 GCF_003789085.1 Penaeus vannamei
GTAGCTTTCCACTGCCTAATTACGAAGGAAAAATAAACCCTCAGGACTCTAATGTTGGAACTTTATTGTACGATAATTACATGGCAAATAACGTATATACGATACTGTCCAAACGTGTATATATACACACTCTATTGCATACACAATTACCAGGTATTCCTTTTGTACGGCACTTTCTCTGTTAGTACACATATGTTTGATGAACTGTTTTAAGTGGACATTTTATATACACAATTCCTTGTTCTTAAATCTACGGCATATATTACTGTTGTATTTCAGACTTCAATATCTAAAAATAAATAACAGTCCCTCCCACTCTCTGCCCCTCATTGAATTCAATAACGAAGTGGGAATAATGGGTTAATAAAGGAGTGAATTATGAAAGAAAAAAATATGCCAGATCTCAGACCTGTTGATAAATTCGTCAAGCGCAAGCTGCTGATTGAGAATAATGGCATATTCTAGTAGTTTTATCGCCAGGTTCCTAAAGCCACTTTTTTGCCGCTTTCCGTGAAGAATTTCGCCGCGTGCTAAGTGACGTCACATCCTTCAGTCAAATTGGGGTCGACTTCTAAGACCTTTCTCAATATGTTTTCATTGCTGTTTTCAAAGTCAATGTTGTTGGAGTCTTGTAATTGAGGCATAACGAATGATACACACAGGATCTGAAGTACATCATTTATTCAGTTCAAGGGTACATTTCTACCGAGTACTATAGTTAACAAATCGATTTAACCGCTTGGAGGGAACCTTATCCATTGAATATGAGATACTCCATCAGAACTAGCATTGCCAAATACCACCTCCTTTCACTAGGGTTCAAACAAAATTTGGTATTTGTCTATGTATTAAAAAAAATGAAGTTTTATTTTCTGATGTGAAGTAACCAGAAACAACTTGGCAAAGGTCCGTGAATTTATATGAAAGTAATTTTACATGGCTCGTAGAACAGGAAGCTGAATAATGTAAGATTCAGGCTAATACGGAATTTGAACTTAGCCAGAAGAAATGGAAATTAGATAGGTATGCATAGATGCCCAAAAGAAAAAAAAAGGACAACAAGAATTCAATACTCAGGTCATTATATATTCCGCCTCACCTTTACTCAGGACGCCAACAGTGACCTTGAGGGCCCGAGGTGACGAGGCTGTTCTCACGTCCACAACATAGCGTCTTCATATTGCCTTTGATAACGAGCCTGAAACTCACTATCAACGTAAATGAAAGTTCCATTCCTCGTCGTAAATATGGCTTCAGTAGAAAAGAAAGAAAGAAAGAGAGAGAGAGAAAAGAAAAAGAAAGATAGAAATCGCGTCTCTGTAGAGGGAAGCGACAGAAGACCCATCCTGTTACATATTTGATGGGCTTCGAGTCTCACGCACCAGCCAGGGGCGCGAGTGGGCGTCATCGAGACACCCACACGCTGTAGGCCCGGAGTTTGAACAGCTGGTCCTGGAGCCTCTGTTGCCCCGCACGCCCATTGTCCTTAGGGTCTGCTGTCGGTTTTTGCTTCTACACGCTGCATATTAGCGATGAGATATGGTGACCGGTGATTCAAATGACAAAGAACCGGTATTATCTCTTTATATATGGATTCAAAAGCTTTTTCGTAATCAAGTCATACTGGACGATGTAACTAGATGTAACCAGTTGTCTCCTAAAGGTAATTCTTCTCTCGGTAATTACCATCTAGTCGAAAGTCTTCTAGATGCTATTGTCTACGGAAGATGATAAGTATATGGGGGCGGCGGCGTCAACGATTCCTTTGGCTTCCTCCCCTGTATAATGGAATACTAATATACATAACCATAACATAAATTTAAGCACAGTAGTCTTAATTGAATGTCAGTTCCTGCGTTCCTGGAGGCGTCTTTAGCAGTCCTATCGTCTATAATAGATTATTGCGTGTTAGTTTTTAGAGTATTATGTACGTCTGCGAATATTAGTTGCTATATTTGATGGTTGTAGAACAATATGCGAATCATAAATAGTTTTTAAAAAAATATTCTTTAGTCCATGTTATCCTTTTTTGTTCTCTATTTAGTTCCTTATTTATATATTGTTGACACAATTTGTTAGGTTTATGTTTGTATTTCAAAGCCCCTCTGTTACAACTTTTACATTATGATGTTCTCGTTCGTTTTTTTCTGATGATATTAATTAAGATCGATGTTGGTATTATTGTCGTAATTGTTATTGACATTATGATTATTATGTTATTAAAATACTATTGGCAATAAACATTAAAAAAAATTACCAAAGATCTGACAAAGGTGTAAAGAGGCGAGATAGATAAGCACTTGTGGAGCCATCTATGTGTAAAGACAATCAATAAGCTAAAATCACACAGGACACAACATGCATTCGTGTCTCCCCAACACAAGAGGTTAACGCACGTAGGAAAAAAGGCGACTTCACGACAAGAGCTAATAGTCCCTCCTCAGTTCTCCCTACCTTCCCTCCCTCCCTCATACCTCCCTCATTCCCTCCCCTCCTCTCACCTCATTTTCTCCTCCTTCTCTGCCCCTCCTCTCCTCTCCTCCCTCCCTCTTCCCTCCTCTTCTCCCTCCTTCCTCGTCCTCTCCTCCCTCCCTCCTCCTCATTTCTCCCTCCTTCCCTCCTCCCTCCTCCTCTCCTCCCTTCCTCCTCAGTTCTCCCTCCTTCCCTCCCCCCTCCTCCTCTCCTCCCTCCCTTCCTCCTCAGTTCTCCCTCCTTCCCTTCCCCTCCTTCCTCCTCTCCTCCCTCCTTCCCTCCCTCCCTCCCTCCCTCCCTCCCTTCCTCCTCAGTTCTCCCTCCTTCTCTCCCTCCCTCCTCCCTTCCTCCTCCCTTTTTCCCTCAGTTCTCCCTCCTCCTCTCCTCCCTCCCTTCCTCCCAGCCTTCCTCCTCTTCTCTCCTTCTCTCCCCTCCTCTCCTTCCCAATTATATGTCGAGAGGCAGGCATCTGAAACCGAAAATTTTTACACCACACCCCAAAGGTTCCTCAGAAACACTAGTTGTTACGAGTAATTGTTAACAAACACTTCGAAACCAGAAGGGACGTACTCAGGCTACTACAATGCGTTGATAATACGGACCTTTGTATCAATACGCCTTAACGAACGTAGGTAGAGATCCGTGCCGATTGCAAAGATGATTAACAAACGCCCATAGCAACACGCCATCAGCCTGCGACACTTCAGGTAAGACAAATTTTAGTTTCATTTTGCTAACATTTCCTCTTTATGAGATTCCTTTTGAATCTCAGGCGATTTGCTTTTGCGTATGCCTGTTTTTTATTTATTTATTTTTATTTATTTACTATTATTATTATTATTATATATATATATATATTTTGCACTGTGATTAGATCTTTCAGTTTCATCTTTCTCCTAATCCCGAGAATCCATATTTTCTGTTGTGTTTTTCGATATCATATAAAAAGTCTAGTATGTACTTTCTGCTTGCATGTTTTTTTCCTTCCATATTTTTTTTTTTCTAACGAGTGTATAAAAGATGATTCTCGAGGAAAAACGATATTGTTTCTTTATTCCCAACAAAATGCGATTTTACTCCCTTACATAACCACGCACTTAAGTATTAGATTTCCACAATCGTCTGCATCATTTTAAATCCAATTAAAAAATATCCTTTGATTTATATATGACACTTATGAAGTCGTTTAGTTAATCGTCGCAGTTATGGTCTAGATTACTTATTTCTGCACAAACCCTATGCGTGAAATCTTCCTTCATAATTTTTCACAAACGCTGCTAAAAAATTATCCCTTTCAGAAACATCAGAATGACAAACAGACTTCAGAGAACGCCGGTGACTCTATTGATTGATGTTCGCCGAGCAAGAGTACCATGAAAAGGACTTAAAAAAAGATCTATTGGCTTTAACAAAGAACTTCACACACGTCGAATCACCATGTTGCTAAACCCCTGAATAGATCCTGTACATCATATCATTATCTGATATGGTTATAATATGACCTCGTGTGCAAGATGCTGAGGAATTTCCCTGTCTATTAGTTCTAAAGGTGTGCATGTCATAAATCCCCCTTTTCCGATACAGTCTTGTTTTCGATAAAGAGGGAGCTTCGAATCATCAAAAAAAAAAAAGCTTACGTCACTCAACAGGAAAATATATATTTATATTTTCGGACCATAATTGCAAAACGCGATACGTAACCGCAGTTCAAACTATATATACATTATATTACATCGATGTTGTTTGTCGTTGATTGAAGCCGCAGTGGTATGAGTTGTGTGTTTACGTGCGAGTGAGTATACACTTACACGCTTCATGAAAAGATGGAGAAATGGAATTTTGATTTTGATCCTAAATCTGCAGTTTCCATTGTGAGTCTTTCGAAGCGTGTGTTAACTGTGACGTCGTTAGTAATATTTGGCAGTTAAAGTGTCCTATAATTCTAGTCTGGAGGCAAATGCATGTGTCATCTGCAGAACGACCTCTTCTATATGAATATTTTATATTGTTTTGATCCATTCTTTCTCACGTTTATACAGAGATAGAAAAAAGCAGGGAACGAAAATGTTGCAAAAAAATAGTTTCAAGAATAGAAGCAGGATCTATCAAGTGGTGATGTCACAGCGCTGGATTCAAGAATGCGTTATTTTTTGTGTTAGAAGATTCAATTTCCATCCTTATGTACTGTTATACTTGAGAACAGAGCATCGCACGCACTCGTTCGAACCTCCTCTCTCTCTCTCTCTCGCACACACACACACACACACACACACACACACACACACACACACACACACACACACACACACACACACACACACCACACACACACACACACACACACACACACACACACACACACACACACACACACACACACACACACACACCACACACACACACACACACACACACACACACAACACACACACACACACACACACACACACACACACACACACAACACACACACACACACACACACACACAAACACACGCACACACACACACACACACAAGAGGATAAA
>NW_020870801.1:1154848-1162348 GCF_003789085.1 Penaeus vannamei
GTGAAATAGATTGCTCTTATAGATATTTCTTAACTGAATCATGTACGCGAGCCTGTACATACATACATACATGTATACATCCATATATATACATGCATACATATATACATCCATATGTACATACATACATAAATACATGTATACATATATACATACATATGCACATGCATGCATACATACATTCATACATATATACAGGCATACATGTATACATACATGCATATATACACACACAAACACACGCACACATATGCCCGCATACACACACACATAGACTTATAAACACAATAATACGCTCGCAACGGCCAATATGCTTCAATACAGACAATACGAACAATAAAACAGGTCCTGGAACGATATGAACGAAATAACTATCATTTTTACCAACATAGTGATTCGAACATTCACTTTTTACATATTCTTAAATTTATGTATCTTAAACAAAATGACATGAAATTGTAGAAAACATTGAAGTAGATATGAAAAATAAATAAAACACAGATTACCCAACAACGATTACACAGAAAAAAAGTTGTTAACGCAAACTTGTGTTGAATAAAATCGGCCGCAAAGATCAAGGGTTTACTATTGACTGTGCAAGCCCTTCTTATTGCCAACCCAAAATGGGAATCTTGAGTTTTAGCATTAATATATATAAACAGTACTGAGGTCTTTCTCTTTCTTTTTACTCAGTCCATTTATGTCTGTTTTTTCCTTTACTAATCAATGTATTACATTTATCTATTTATTGATCCGCTCATTAATTTACTGTCTTCATTTATTTATTTATACATTTATTCATCTTTTTGCTACCACCAAGAAACACATCAGCAAGCCTTAATTCGACGACAACTAACGAACATGATTTGGATTGTTTGAAATATTTTCTTTTCATTTTCTATTTACAGCAATTCATCATAAGCATCGATTCGTTGTTCTTTCAACATCTGTTTGCCAGTCCTCGCTCTCCTTGTACACACATAAAAATAAAACTATTTTCTAACAATATCCGCACACTGTAACGTCCTGTTTGACCTAAAGCCTCACGTGCTAGCAGAGAAGCATGTGACTGGAAGTTTTATAAATCTAAAAACTAAGATTTTATAAACCTAAAACGACCTGTGCGTACTTACGGTAAACGGTAAGTGTAAGCACAGTGCAACTCGGCTGTGGCATGTTGCAGCACTGCATTCGGGTGCATTTTAGTGTGCTTTCCTTTGCTATGTTATACGTTAGCCTTAAGGTGCATGCAGGCATATGTGTTCTGTCAATGTCTTTGTCTGTTTTATAGGATTATATGTCATGTTTCTTGTTTAATGTTTTTAATGGAATTGTGTGTTTATCCTTGATAATTATTTCGTCCTTTCTTTGCTTATCCTGTCATTTTTCTGTCTACCTTTTCATGATTGTTTTCCCAGTGTGCCTAATGTCTCTTGCTGTTGTTACTCTTCTTTAGAATCTAATTATTCATATCATGAATGCAGACTATGTTTAATACAGCAATAAATCCATTGCCAATTTAACCACAATGATATCATATTTTCTTTAAGCAGCGTTCAATATTGTCTGATGAATAGCAAGTCTTATACTTATGTTATCATCTAACGCCTCTTGATAAATGGTACAGTGTATTACATCCAGTACAATAATGTACAACAATATTTCAATTCACTTGTTCGTGTCTGGTCTCGTCAAATATATTTCCTTTATCTTTGTTACTAGTCTTTGTCAATCATAATAAAAACAGTTGCATATGATGACAAATATCCTACAACAATGGCAAAATAATGAGAGCCAAGACAACAAAGCAACGACAAAGAAAGTATTGCATTTCTTAAATTGTGATTACGATCATGTAAATTTCAAAACAGCGTCAAAATAAGCGTTTCTTTACACTCGTAAGATTTGGCAGAAAATATTTCATGTCAATGAATAAAGATAAAGGTCTATCAATAATGCTTGTTTTCTATCATACTTTCCTCTAATGATAAAAAAATACATAGATAAATAAATTAGAATAAAGAAAAGGCATTCAGTTTCTAAATGTATTTTTTTTCTCTCTCTCTCGTCTTCCCCATCGTGAGAAATCCTAATAATATTGTTTTTTCCTCCTCTTCTTGCTGCTTTTCGCCAACGCCAAACATCTTGGACGAACTGCCAACTGGAATCGCCGACTTCTCACACGATCGACGACAAATACCCACCACGAACAAAACAACAACAAAAACAACTTCCTTTACTGAAACGCCTAAAAACCAACGCTTCTCCGCCTCGCCCTTGGACACCCAACCTAAATCCGAAAAAAATGGGGGAATAATAACAATAATAAAACGACAACAACAGAAAGACGACGCGGAGAAGAAGAAGAAGGACATATTCTCGTGGATGGGCGTCAAGAACCCCTTTATGTACGACGAAAAACTTATTCCTCCTGAGCCGACCTACTTCTCCACAGGCTTCTCTCGCTCACACGTTGAACAGTAAGTGTTTTGTTGTGAGAGGGAGTGAGGGAAATAAGAGAGGGAGAGGAAAGGGAGAGAGGAGGAAAGAAGGAAGGGAAAGGAAGAGGGAGATGGGAAGCAAGGGAGAGAGAGGAGGGAAAGAAGGGAAGGGAAATGAAGAGGGAGATGGGAAGGAGGCAGAGAGGAGGAAAGGAAAAGGAAGGGGGAAGTAGGGAGAGGGACAGAGAAGAAAGGAGAGAAGGAGGGAAAGGAAAGTAAGAGGGAAGTAGGGAGAGGGAGTAAGAGAATGAGAGGGAGAGGAAAAAACGGAGGACAAGGCAGGGGGAGGGATTCAGAAAAAGGGAAGGAGGTAGGTAGGGAGTGAGGGAAAGGGCGAGGGAGGGATGGGGAAGGGGGGGGGTGACGGAAAAGGGCGAGGGAGGTGGGAGTGGTGGTGAGGGTGATAGTGAGTGAGGGAAAGGAGAGGGAGAAAGGAGGGAGAACGATAGGTAAAAGGGTTAAAGGCAGAGGGAAAGAGGAGAGAAAGAGAGGGTAGAAGGAGCAAGCGACGGTTAAATATATAATAGATCATAAGAGACAGATGAGAAAAAAATAGATAGAAAGAGAGGAAAAAAATCAGAGAGAATTAGCAAGAATATATAGAGCGATAAACTTGGACAGTAAAAAGAAAAAAAATTATGAGGAAAGAGAGGCAGCGTATAAAGGAAATACAGCATATTTATGAGGTGTAAAAACAGGTTTCCTCGGTAAGTATGTTTTCTCTTTTTGCATTTCCGTTCCTCTTAAACTAAACAAATCTTTAACTCTTAAATTTGCCAATGCATGCGTATGTTAAATAAAATGTTTGAAATTAAATAAGTGCAAAAAGTAAACAGGTGAATACATTCCCTGAGGTCAAATCTATAGGATAATGATACTGATTAAACCCAAGAGTTAATTAACGGTGAAATTACAATAAATAAAGTTTACGTGTACAGCCACACAGTGTCAGACACACACACACACATGTATGTATGTGAATAAACATGTATGTTCATACATACATACATATATACATAATACATACACACACACATATATATATATATATATATATATATATATATATATATATAATATACACACACACACACACACACACACACACACACACACACACACACACACACACACACTCAGCTCCTGCTACTGCCGATCCCGCGTTCCCTTCCTCCTTTCTCCCCGAGACCTTCTCACCCACAAGCCTCTCCTCCCCCTCCCTCCCCCTCCCCCCCCCACCCTCAACCCATCCTCGAAGACACCAAGCGAGGCACCGCATCTGTACCATAATGACCTTGTCTGGCACCACCACACTGTACTAGGTACAGCGTTCGGGACATGAGTACAAGGTTCCGCTTGGTGTACACGCCCGTCGGCAGGAAAGACGATCTCAATTACTTCTCCAGGACCCTGTTGGACGGCGGGTACGGGACGAAGACGTAGGCGCTGTAGAGCACTGTAGTTCTGTCGTCGGATTGGACGTAGTTAGCTCATCTGTCTCTCGGGCAAAGTCGCTCTTCACGTAGTGCAAAGATGTGAATTTGCGAGGACTGCCTAGTGAATGTTTTTTTTTATTTGTATTACCACAGGTCAGATTGAAGCCAACGGCGAATCTGGGAGGAGAAATAAATAATAAGATCAAAAACTTAATGATGGCGTAAATACCATAGTCCTTTTCCTTAAAAAAAGGAAAGCGTTTCTTAGTTAAGGACCCTCTTACCTGTGACAGGTAAACGATAAATGACATCAACTAGCGATCTCACTAGTTTCCTGTTCCTGGTCCATACCTCACTATCCTGATCACTTTCTTCCTCTCCTCATATCCTCCGTTCTTCTTCTTCTCCTCCTCACTATCCTGGATCACTTTCTCCTCTCCTCACTATCTCCTCACTTTCTCCCTCTCCTCATTATTCTCCGTCACTTTCTCCCTCCCCTCACTATCCTGGATCGCTTTCTCCCTCTCCTCACTATCCTCCGTCACTTTCTCCCTCTCCTCATTATTCTCCGTCACTTTCTCCCTCTCTTCACTATCCTGGGCCACTTTCTCCCTCTCCTCACTATCCTGAATCGCTTTCTCCCTCTCCTCCGTCACTTTCTCCCTCTCCTCACTATTCTCCGTTACCTTTTCTCTCTCCTCACTATCCTGGGCCACTTTCTCCCTCTCCTCACTATCCTCCATCGCCATCCTTGTCCCCTCACTAGCTTGCCTCCTCCTCATCCACTCCCCTCATACCTCCTTTCTTTGTCATGGTTAAGGAAGTGAGGAACCTTATCACAAAGCAATCACATCGCTCGTAATAATTAATTAATATCGACTCATCTCGATGTTTACACTCCCTAATGAGATGTATATATCAACAGTACTGCATAATAATGTATATACAGTAGAGTAGATAGTCAGCGTACCTCTTCACCGAATCAATGGAACCTCCTCACCTTATAACACACTTATTTACCCTTGCCTCGTCTAACACACTCCTTCGAGTCACTAGAATGTTCTCGAAGGAAATACTCTGCCCTTCGCCCTTCCCGTTATCCTTGTGACCATCGCTTGTTGTACTAGAATACATACTCTTGAAGAAACTGTTTTTTTTCCTTCTTTTTTAAGGTCTAAAGTTATATCTCTAAAGTTTTCATGGCTTATTTTTTTTTGTTATGGATATAAAACGTCTTTTATATTTCATAGTAATTTTGTAGACCTCAAGATACCCAGATGCAATAATTTCATAATGGTAGTAATAATAATAATGATAATGATAATAGTAGTACTAATACTGATAACGATAATAATAATAACAATAATAATAATAATAATAATAATAATAATAATAATAATAATAATATAATGATAATAAATCAATAATAATAATAATAAAATAAGATAAATCACCCTTTATGTTTCATGCATTGTATTCATGTGTCACAAAATTGTACATACAAAATTATCTATATCTGAACTCAAGTTGCACGTATACATTGATAAGATTTTCCAAACAATATGCAATATGTTTCATACCATTATACATGTTTAATGTTCACGACTGTATACCTCTGTGTTTATGAATGCACACACATACCTACACCTACACAAAGACAGACAAAACACACCCACATGCATACAATCAGTATATCTCAACATCAAACGCCTCTCCTTCATTAATAATCAAAGTCAGTATCATTCGCAAACGCGTCATATTCGCCAGCCACTTGTCTGCGAATTGGCTAAGTACAGTATACATAAGATACTGTATGAAATACCCGATTAATTTCCTTCTTAATTTCAGTGTTTTATTGATAGTTATAAATGCATTGAATCATAGTCCAATGGTGAAGGGGCTACGTGTCCTGTGATAATCCTTAAAAAGAAAGAAAGAAAGAAAAAATAACACGCGAGACATACAAGAAGCTAAGGATTTAACCTAACCTTTTGAAGACGCCATTAGTGTTAATATTAATAATTATTGATTCATGTAGCTTTAACTGAGATAAATCAGATCATCAACATAACTGGTGGTATTCAAACTCCTACGCGCTTAAAGGTTTAATAAGCTGTACACATCCATTATGATGTTTTTTTCTGAATTAGTTAAGCGCCATTTTGAAGACTTTTGGAAAAATAATACCGTTGTTCTTTAAATTACCATTTGTCTGAAAAAGGAGGATGGCGATGAGTTTATGTATGTACGCGTGTGTGTATGCATGTTTGTGGGTATAAATACATGTGTCTTGATGAATATGAATAAAAGTGATATTCACTTGTACCAAACAACCAAAAAGTATGGCCGTGAAATGAACTAACCTTGCTGTCTTTTCATTTTTTTTTCTCGCTCCCTCCTGCGCCTGGCATCCTCCTCCTCCTCCTTCTTCAGGTTCATCATCAAGGACCGCGAGACCTTCTTCACGCCATCGCAAAGGAGCCAAATTGTGTGGGAAATCCTGCTCCGAGTTCGTTATAACAATTCCGACCAAGGTAGGGGATACGAGCAGTAACGCAAATCGTCCTTTGTCCAACTTTTTATTTACTCATTTATTTATCTATCTATTAATGTGTTTATCTATTCATTACAAATGAATAAAGGAGGTTGCCTTTCTCTAATGCAAAGTTAATAGTTTGCCTCCTCGTTTTCTCATTTGTAAGCGGAAGTTAGGTTATATTTTTTTTTTTTTTTTTTACTTTCCTACTTTGTGTTTTTATGGAAAACGGAATAGCCCCAGTAGTAAGAACATCGCGCGGGTATACTCTAGACTTCAGTAACGCTTTCCGCCTGTGTGCGTCGTTGTCATGGCAACCACAGAGGCCAAACGCTACGACAAAGAGGCAGCGACCAGTTTTATGGCGCGACAGGACTCAATTACCGCCCTCATGTTACTTTCTCTATTGACGTGAGAATGATGGATGTTGATATCGAATTTCTTACCACGTTGGGCGAAAGGGTGTCATGACAAATGGTTCCAGCGATATCTATCATTCCTCGGCGTCCTACGAGAGACTTCTTCCGTGGCGATTGATATTTTGCTTCAAAAAGACGGAGGATGAATTACAAATTCCTAATGCGAAAAAAAAGACATTAAAAAGATAAAATCGTTCTGCTGAAAGACTCGCACCTTGACCTATTTTTCCCACTTTTACTCTCTGTGTAGCCTATTCGTAATGTCGTTTTCCTTTTTTCAAGTAACCAAAACTTTTCACTATCATTGCGATATTACAGAGAGCATTGCTGTGTTTATTTTTATACATATACCTTCCTTCTTAACATGATGACCATGTACAACATTTGTAAACAATTTTGCTTATTATGAAGAGGACACAGATCCGGTAAAACCCAAGCTCTTCCCTAAATTCACCAAAGCGTTTTAACGAACGAACGATATTCGGTCTAATACAGTTATTGCTTCTACCGTGATCTGAAAAGAAAGAAAAATTATATTTTGGTTTGGTGGGTGTTTTGCCAACAGAAAGAAAGAAGAAAGAAAAAAATATAATTTTGGTTTGTTTGAA
>NW_020870801.1:1167348-1189848 GCF_003789085.1 Penaeus vannamei
TTTTATGGTTTTCTTGGTAGTTTATGCGTTGTTGAACTGATCATTGTTGTTCCTCGTTTTCCGTCAGCATTATTTCCTATGCATCTGTGCCAAACTCCCCGTTTTTTTTTTTTGTGTGTGTGTGTCTGTTTCACAACTTTATCAGCATCTTATCGAAGCGATCTTTCCCTCCCCCTAGCGACCATGTTCCTGGAACTCTGGAAGCGGAAGCAGTCGGTGATCCAGTGGCAGTGGGACCTCGAGAACTACGAGGAGGAGGAGGAGCTGCGGCCCGAGTACGAGGAGAAGGTCACCACGACGAGGATCAACCCGGTGACCAACAAACCCGAGCCTTACATGCCCCTCATGGACAAGATCTCGCGCTACGTCGCCTCCTATTCGGTCATTCTCGTGATGGTCTACTTTTTGAGGACATTTGATTTCGATGGAAGAACGTTTTAACACTGTTACTGGAAATCATTAAAAAATACCTCTCTGATATATTCAATTTCATATTATTACTTATCAAATTTTTTCTTCTACATCTTAAATACCTACAGGACATATTATATGGAAGAAGTACTTATTGTATTCACTTTCCCTGAAACTCACTTAAAAATAGCTACAGACGATACTCACACTTCGCTTCAGGACATATCACATAAAAGAAATACTCATCGCATTCGCTTCTTCCTGAAACTCTTCTAAAATTCTCTTTCGAAGATACGTACTTCGCTTCAGGACATATCATACGACAAAGAATCCTTACAGCCGATTTCTTCCTGAAATTCTTTCAAATTTCCCTCCCGAAAGATACTGACAAAAGAAGTCCTTCATATCCTTCCTGAAACTCCTTCAAAAATACCTCCAGACGATACTCTCCCACTTCGCCTCAGGACATATCACACGAAAGACGTCCCTCCCAAAGATACTAACCACGCGCTTCTCGTTCGTCAGCTGTTCGTGATGTTGGCTTCGGTCTTCAGCGTGATCGTCTACCGGATAGCGGTCGGCCTCGCGATCTACCAGACGGACTCCGACTTCATCCGACGCAACGCCAAGCTGGCCACCTCCGTCACCGCCGCCTTCATCAACCTCGTGCTCATCATCATGTTCAATTTCGTGAGTTCTGTGGATTCTCTTTCGTTTGTCTCTGTTTTCTATCTGGGTTCTCTTTGGTGTCTCTTTGTACTCTTATTTTTTGTTCTTTTGATGTTCTTTTGTTCTTTTTCCGGTTTCTTTTTGGTGTCTATTTGTTTTCTTTTCGGCTTCTCTTTTATTTCTTTTTGTTCTCTTTCCAGTTTCTCTTCGATGTCTCTTTATACCCATTTCGGTTTCTCTTTGTTGTCCTTCTGTTTTCTTTTTGGTTTCTCTTTGACATCTCTTTTGTAATTCCGATTTCTCTTTGGTGTCTCTTTGTATTCTTCCCGGTTTCTCTTTGATGTCTCTTTCCGGTTCTTCTGTTCTCCTCAGCCTTTTCTGAAACCACTTTCAGTCTCTAGTACTTCCATTTTTTCCCGTCTATTACTTTTTGATCTACTGCTTTTGTAATAGGATTCACTGTAAGGAGGACTTGTAGTCTCCAATTCCATTTTCATCGTTACCTTCCTTTTACAATGATCTCTGCTATTCACTTATAATCTCTGTGCTAATAACTACATTTTCTGCACTGACACATCCTACACTACTTGTTTTTTCTATTCTACTCTAATGTTTCATAATGAACACTTCTGATAACGTCTAATAACCTTCTAAATTCCAGGTTTGATAATGCCTCTAAATAGCCCTCTAACTTCCACGTCTTTTAATGAACTTCTAAATTCCAGGCTTACGAATTCCTCTAAATAGCCTTATAACTTGCAAGTCTTTTAATGAACTTCTAAATTCTAGGTCTACGAGAAGTTGGTTGCGTGGCTCACCAGCCTGGAGGTTCCGCGGACTGAGACGGAGTACGAGGATTCCTTCACTCTCAAGATGTTCATTTTCCAGTTCATCAATTACTACGCTTCGCTCATCTACATCGCATTCTTTAAGGTACGGTTCCATGCTTGATAGAGGACGTCTTTCATCTTCATCAAAAGCTCTTCTTTTAAGCTAATTTATAGATTGCATTGCTCTAAATTGGCCTTTGGAATTAGGAAATAATATAAAAAGGGAAACAATAATTGCAATATCAGGTCCCATGTCGCGGCTACAAAGGCCCAATCTCCCAATCTTGGGAGAGACTGTCAAAATATATTCATGGAAGCGTCAATACATTTCATCAAATTCACATTGAGAAGACATATTGAGTAAAGTTGATACACCAATAAAATATTTCCATAACAATTTAAATAACCCCTCAAGAGAAAGCTTTTGCAAGATTAACCCCGGTAAAATTGCAAGTAAAAAGACGACAACACAGCCAACCTCTCCCCCAGGGTCGCTTCTTGTACCACCCCGGAGACATAGAAGTCAGAAGGAACATATTCGCAAAGGCACGTTACGACATGTGCGACTCTGCCGGGTGCTTCTTCGACCTGTGCGTCCAGCTCATCATCATCATGCTGGGAAAGCAATTCTTCAACAACATTATCGAAATATTTTGGCCGTGAGTAAGAGTGGAATAATCAATGCACCAATAACGTCGACTTTTTTGCCGTTTTCTGCTTTCGAAAGCTGTAAAAATGTCTGTGAATCTTGGAATTTCTTAAGTTGGCGTTACAATTCTTCCCTTCCACCTTCCTTTTTGCCGTTTTCTACTTTCGATGGCTGTAAAAACGCCTGTGAATCTTGGAATTTCTTAAGTTGGCGTTACAGTTCTTCTCTCTCACCTCCCGTAGGATCCTGCGCGTGTGGTGGAACAAGCGAACGGGCCACGACAACCATCTCAGCGAAGCCTACACGCGCTGGGAGCAGGACTACGACCTCGCTCCGTACACCAGGCTCTCCCTCTTCAACGAATACCTCGAGATGGGTCAGCGCGGTTCTCTCTGTTATCTCTGCATATCTTTTGTCTAATTTATTTATTTAGCTTTGGAGTTAGACGTTCTTGAAAAGTCAGAGAGGCAGTGATTTTAAAAACGTCAGTCCGATCCCACGAACCAATAGGCGTAGATCTATACAAGTACGTGTCTGTAATTTAGCTGAATCTACGCCAATGCCCTTACCTTACTGAGCATATATTATCCATTTCCCATATGTATAAAAAACAGACGAATTGCACACGCCAGCGATTCATCGAATAAACAAAAGCGAAACAATACGACTTTTCAGGTCAGAATCACCGAGAAAAAAAAAACGTTAGGTATTCCTCTGATTGTGAAAAAATGGTCTGGATATGACGCTGGTCAGAGCATGTAATTAAGGATTCAGACTTTAAAATTATTTCGAAACTCATTCTGTTTTTTTTTTTCTTTCGTGGCAGTGATCCAATACGGTTTCGTGACGATGTTCGTGGCCGCCTTCCCTCTGGCTCCCTTCTTCGCCCTCATCAATAACTTCATCGAGATCCGCCTGGACGCCTTCAAGTACCTCACCCAGTGCCGTCGGCCGCGCGCTGAGAGGATCCAGGACATCGGGATCTGGTACTCGATCCTCAAGGGCATCACCTACTTCTCTGTCGTCACGAACGTAAGTCTCCGTCGAGTTCGCGAGGACCTTAAGTTCTGCGGGAACTTTTGGCGACGTACTTTGTCTCTGTTATTGCCATTTAGCATAATATTTAATAAAATATCTTATTTTAGAGTAACGTTTCTTTAGATAGATTTCTCTGATATCTTTGTATTGTTTTCTGACAGGCTTTGGTTATTTCCTACACGAGCGATTTCATCCCGCGACTCGTGTACATGTACCAGTATTCGAACAGCAACAACCTGGTGGGATACGTCAAAAGCAGTCTTTCGGGTAGGATTCGGGGTTTCTTTCGGTGTTTTTGTGTCATCTGTATTTTTGTTTTCTGTTTCAAATTCGTTAGCGCAGGGGAGACCCACGCGTATACAGATACCCACACACGAGCTCTCATAAACACGCCCATACACAAACACCCGCGCGCACAACACACACACACACACACACACACACACACACAACCCCATCATCCCCATCCACACCCATACCCCACCCACCCACCCACCACCACCCCTAAAACTACCCCAAACAAAAACAAAGAAGCAAACCCATTAACCCTTCTCCTCCTCCCTCAGCGTTCAACACGTCGCAGTACACGAACGAGATGGGCCCCGAGAACCGCACGGGCTGGCCGGAACTGTGCTACTACAAGGCGTATCGCAACGGACCGGCGGACGAGAACCCTTACGACCTCAACCAGCAGTTCTGGCACGTGGCTGCTGCTCGTCTGGCCTTCATTATCATCTTTGAGGTAAAAGGCTTACGTGTCTGAGTACGTTGGAGTGAAGGAGGGAGACTCGCAGCTAATATTTGAGGGAAAAGGTCTGGAGTGAAGGAGGGAGACACAGCTAATATTTGAGGAAAAGGTCAGGGTGGAGTGAAGGGACACTCACAGCTAATATTTGAGGGAAAAGGTCAGGGTGGAGTGAAGGAGGGAGACACAGCTAATATTTGAGGAAAAGGCCTGGTGTCTGAGTACGTTGGAGTGAAGAAGGGAGACACACAGCTAATATCTGAAGGAAAAGGGGTGCGTCTGTGTACGTCGGAGTTAAGAAGGGTAACTGGAATCCTGATGACAATAGGAATGATGATGAGTGTGCTGTGTGTGTTGTTTTTAGAGAGTGGTGAGTGATAGTACTATAAATACCGGAACTAAATTTGTTGAGGAATATAATGTTATAGTGTTTATAGATAATCAATGTAATTTTTCAAGAGTGTTTATATCACCTCACCTTAGCCAACAAAATATGAAAAAAGTAATGTGCTTTGAAAGTACACTCCACCGATTTCATCTTTTTCGTCAGACTTTCAAGTATATCTCAGAGAGGGAATGTGAAATCACAGCCTCCAAGAAGCGCACCAACTGAACCTTTAGCTGAACCTTTCTCTTTTTCCCCGCCACCAGCACATCGTGTTCTGCCTGACGAGCGCCGTCGCCATGTCCATCCCAGACATCCCCGTCGAGGTGAAGAACCAGATGCTGAGAGAGAAGAAGGTATGGGAGATCTTGCGAGGCGGGAGATGGCGGTACTTTGTATTTTTTGAGAATATGGAAGTGATGCTGGGTTTTCTTGGATTCTGGGACGATTCTTCAGGTTGAATGGTTGCTTGTATTTGGAATTTAGTTTTGACGTCTGAGTTTAATCTGTTTAAATAACGTCCCGTCAATTGCATGTTCTTCATTGCAACGAAGCTCATGGGTTTTCTTGTATTCTTTTTTTTTTTTACACTAATTAACAGGTCTTCAGGCTCTTGTGACGTCGAGTTTATCATTTGCAAAAGTACTCCAGGCAGAGATGAACATACTTTCAAAGCAACTCATATTGATTTAGATTTATAACTCTATATTCTCCATAGTTTGGTTAATCAGCTAAGCGACCGTTTCTCCCCACCTTGTCCTCGCACGAACAGGTCGAGAAGGAGACGCTGTTCGAGAACGAGATGAAGAAGATCCGACAAGAGCGACAGGTGCGGCACGAGCGCGTGAGTTCGCCCGAGGACGACAACATGGACATCGACCTGGGCGAGGGGCTCCAGACGCGGCGGAACTCCCGCGTCGCCACGCCCACTTTGACTCCAGGGCTATTCCACGACCACCACGCATAGCAGAGATCACCCTGAACACCATCCGTGTAGGCACTTTTCTTGCATGTAGCTGGTTGCGGTAGGAAGGAGTACGAGATTCAAGCACCATTGTTGCGCAGGTTCCAAGCTAGGCATGCAGAGGCAAGGGTTATATAAGTACTTACATAGACCTTGAGCGGAGGGGCTGAGACTGCCGGGTGACCCTTAAGGAAGAGGAAAAGCATTTCGATGCCGGGCCTCAGGTAGGGTTGCCTTGTGCCTCCTAAGAAAGCTCATTGCGTGTAGTCTACTTCAGAAGTAGATTGATGTGAAAAAATGACATGAAGCTCTCCGTCCCAGTGCCGATGTTTGAATATATTTTTATTCGGTGGTTTGCACTATGTCAGGTTTTCTGGCCGAAGTCTTCCCGATTTTAGACACCTTATTGTTGTAAGCCATACGATAATATTACTGTAGACCTATTTTGTGAGGCAGGAGAATTATATTGCAGAAAAATTAAAGAAAAACAAATATATGACAAAAATAGCAAATTAACCCTTCAACCAAAGATAGCAAATAAGTACCCGTCCAAATTTTATAATGTAACTATTCACCATTTTTGTGAGCACACTGAACATTTACCTCACCAAAACTTCATTTTATATAGAGAGCATTTTTGTAACACATGTTCCTCTAAATGTAAATTGCAGGAGAAATCCTTTGTAAACGTCAGTGCTGTTTGCTATCTTATTTCAGCATGGATTTTAAAGACAATATAGACAAAGATTTTCGTATTTGTGTATATGTAAATGTGTGTGAGTGTGTGTTAGTTTGGGGGTATATGTGTACATGTGCATGCTGTGTTAAACATGTATTCATTAAAGATATCTGTTTCCTTATTCGTTCACTTTAGATGGAAGTGTGATAAATACATGTTATGAGAGAAGTCTGCATTTTATACAATATGATGACTGAACACTACATTGAATCAGTGCCCCTCTCTAGAAGTTTTCAGATTATGGGCATTCGGCTAACAAGTGCCCCTTTGCTATATCAAATTTTCACTTGACTGGACTCACTCCACTTCATATCAAAACAAAGAACCTGTACAATAGGAAGGGAATATAATAACTGATTCCTCTCCCTACATGGTTACCATCTCAACTATTTGATAATGATAACGAAGATGAGAAATACGAGCTTACTATGTTATAAGTTTCATTGACAGTGCTGAACGTACAAGTGAATTTTAGTTCCCGAGTTTTCTTTGAGAATAAGTAGAGCCGCAATGTATATTAACTTTTTGATATGGTAAGGTTTTGAGATCTACAGGTCTGCCATTCTAGATTACTCAGCTAATTTCCGAGGAAATAGTTATATAAGTTTATTTTCATAAATAAAGAAAAGAATAAATGAGAATTAATAATTTTATTCTTAAAAGAATGCAACTGATATCTTTCATGTCTTGATCTATGATATTCTGATGAGGACTTCATCAAAATGCGGCAACTACATCTGGTTTGCAAAGGTCTTTCTCATTGCTACTTTTTCTAAAAAAATCATACAGCTATTATGATGAACTACTCATTATTGCCCAAACCTGAATGATAGTAAGTAAGATTTACATGTAGGATAAGTTCTCTTATTATTGTTGTTGTTTGTTGATACTCTATATGTAAAGTGATTAAAATGTCAACTTAATAACAGACTGAATGAATTGAGAATGTTTCTCGTATGTCATATCATTAGACTACATTTTCTTCACAATGGTAAGTTCTTCACACTATCTTAATCACAGACTTGCACTTATGTTGTCATTACACAGTCATTGTGATCCAGCCTGCAATATATGTGGTGTATGAATGTGTTTAACAAATGCTTTACCTGGATTTTACTCCAGAAAACTATCTGTGATACATAGTTAAAAGTAAATCTTGGGGAATGCTTTTATACTAATTTTCTTGAAAATCTAACAATACATACTTTCATAACTAAGAATGTGGGTAAATACAAAAACACTGGCATTCTCACAATGTACACTTCTTCACTTACAAAAAAATATAAAGTGATTCCCTGGAATATTGTATTTTCAAACTACAAAAATCTTTCACACTTGCCCATGTGAGCATACAGTTGTCACATATTTTTTTTTTTACCACTACTTCAATTCTTATCAATATGCCTCAAATCGGGTTGGGCAACCAGGCAGTATCCAAGACCCAGGTGAATCTAGGGGCACAATCTACTCTGTCTTTTAATGCCTTATATGGTTGTTCTTCGTCACTCAATTTGCCCTTGATTAGTCCACTTCTGCTGCCCATAAAAATTCTGCATTTTTCAATTATATGTATATGAGCCTATCCCACATCTTTATATTTAATTTTGAATGTTCCAGTTTTGGGGAAAAATAAGTAAATGTTTTGTTTCTGTGTAATAGCTCTTTCATGCACTTTGTATTCATTATATTTAGTACTAACTGATAAAGCAATAGCTTAATTTGGCATTTTTTCTTATTGTTACATTTCTTTTGGATTTTTTCCCTCTTCCTCTTTATCTATCCTTTTAATAACCATGAGAAATATTGTATACACTTCCTTGGAATGTGCATAATAATCACAGATCAGAACTGAAGGTTATATTGTTTTTTTTTCTTCTTTTTTTGTCAAAATATACAATTATATAGTACAAATTAATATATTCATAAGCATTTTCCCAATGCATTCTGCAATTTTTACTGCTATATGTACCTTATTAAGGTTATATCTATGATCATATTGTTTCTAAACTATTTTACTCATGTGTGTTCATGTGAACATTGTGATAAAGTAATTTCAGAATTTATATTGCAACATGATTTTGATGTATCAATTAATATGAACCACACTTTATACCTAGTATAGTCCATTACCCTTCTAATAAAAAATATACACATCATTATTGTTAATCCAAACATTGTAACTATGGAATATTTCATCAAACTTCAATAACTTAACACCAAATTAAAAAAGAAATCAAAATAAATGTATAACCTGACTTGCTTACGTGAACAGTAAATACAAATAAACAACTTTTTCCTCAGGTATTCAGTTTTCATCCATTTAACTCAAAACAAAAATCACCCTTTTGGGGGGAATAGAAATAGATTAATTATGCCAATAGCAAACACTATAAGTTGTTACCAAAGTCATGAAATGAAGGCCTGAAATGTATGCTTTGGATTTAGTGCAAGAATTAAAATAGATAATCAAAAAAACTCTTTGATGAAATACTCATAGATATATACTGTTTCTGCTAAAAAAGGCAGGCTGTTGTTTTGCAAAGCAAATATTAATTTTACTGCATAGTACTTTGAGAGACTTAAAACTGTGTCAAAGTTATCACCATTAGAAAATAAAGAAGTTAGAATAAGTCACCCAAATGCCAAATGATGTATCTTTCATGACTTCTTAATGTTATTGATGTCTTCTCACTTTGTGTAATCCATTGTAAAGTATTAATAAATGTTTGCATTTTTAAAGGGTATTTTCCCTGTTGCTCTTGTCATCCTTTTGTAAAAACAAAAAATGTAGTATGCTTGAGAATGTGCTTGGGGTTATAGGTAGGCATGAGAGTATCAGTGTAGATGCGTCAGGTAATAATATTATCTGATGGCTCAAATTATGTGCTTGGTTTGTTTGTGTATAAGCCTAAAGTAAGAAGTTAATGAATTTAAGGATGAAATGAATGGATTAGTGCAAATGTTGTTTCTTGGACTATCTTCTGCAAATTAGCACTCAAATCTTCATAAAATACACACAGGATTTAGGTGAATCATTAGGGGACAATTTCTAAATGCAGGATGCACAAGTGTTCTTTATGTTTTCAGGAATACAATGATAACTTCAAGCATTCCGTCAAGCTAGAACTCTATTATTTCAGTCTTTTTACTTTCAGTTGGAAGAAAGGAAAATACTTTGATCACATATACTCTCATATTTTTCAGAAAATAACCAAATTACTTTGTAATTGCATATCAATATACATATCATACAAAGCTAAATGACACATATCAATTTCAATCAAAAACAGATAACACCTATTCATGATAATTGAACTGCCTAACTTTGTAGAAAAATAGATACAAATCTGACTAGTATACAATCTATCAAAACAATACAGCTCTAATGCAAACATACACAAGTAAGGAAAGACATCATGTATTGGTTGCAGCTGGCAGGAAATACTGAAGTGTTACGTCATCATTTATGAGGAACATGTGGATTGTACGGTCTTCTACAATATCTATAAACATGAAATATAAACATTAATTACAAGAACAGATAATTGAAATAACATTCTTAATTCAATATATTCACAATAAAAAAATAACAAAGCCAAATAAGGAAGACGTAAGATGTGAAAAAAGGAAGAAATGTAGCAGTATTCTGTTCTCTTCCTTATGTTTTTTTCAGCATAAAAAAATATTAGTGATGAAAGCAGTGGCTCCCAACCTATTACAGACTCTATTCTACAACTGTCATTATCATTTCAGGAGCAGTTCTGAATAAATAAAGTGAGAGAGAACAAAGAAGAAAAAAGTAAAGAGAAATAGAAAGAAAAATGAGAAGAGAAAAAAAGGAGAATTATGAAAAGCAAACAGAACTGTATTATACTTACTGCATATAACTTTTGTAGGACCTCCCTGTTCTCCATGCAAAAAAAGTGCAAACTTCTTGATATCCACTGTGGCAGTATGCAGCTCTTCTGGTGCTGATTCCATGCTGTCCTCCTGACCCTCTGAAACCATCACATGGCTAATATCACACAGTTTTCTCATCAAGCCAGAGTCTGAGTATAAACACCAAATGACACTTTGTCTAAAAGTTGTCGAAAATTTGTATCCAAACTTCACAGCATACTTTGTTGGAAAAGAAAAACTATGTCTGAGCCCCCCGAGGAATCTATATTGTCTATGTTTTGTAAAAGTGGAATGAACTACAGCCTTAAATATTTTTTTATTCTCTTATACCTTATTTACTGTTATGTTGCTCATTTATATAAAAAAATGCCAACAAAAGTTATAAATGATTTTACTAGTCAACATACATGAATGATAAATACATATACACACATAAATATATTTCTAACCCTAATTAAATGCTGAAGGAAGAAAGGAAGAAAGAAGAAAACAGCCTTATAACATTCGAGAAAGATAATCAGATTACACAGCCTCTGCAAACCACAGAGCCTACTTTGCAACAAATTAAACCTAAATCATGCCACATTATCTCACTCCTGACTTACCCCAAACAGGCATAGGTAAATGTCTGAAATGAGTGGAAACTTTGACGGTGTCTGTGGTGACTCCAACCACCAGTGTCCCTCGTCTATTTGCCGATAAGGATACATAAGGGGACAGTGTTTTCATTCGTTCTATTACATGCTTCAGCTGACGGAGGGGAGGCAGGTAAACAGAAGCTTGGAACTGGGGCATTTCTGGCTCGTGGTATAGGTGCCACTGACGACGAGGAATCAGCTGCACTGGCACATCATGGACCACAAGCCTCGCATGTACAGAGAGTGACGGCTTTAGGGAAGAAGGAGAAGACATTAGTTGAGTCCATAGATGAAGTATAAGAAAAAAGGCAGATTATAAGAATACAAGACTTATTCTTAATAGCATTCTCTTTATATTTACAGACATAGGATTCTGCTTTTCATTAGCTTCACTTGCATTACACATAAAATGGGGGGAAAAAATCAAAATCAAGAGGTAAGCAGAAGAAAGGGATGATGATGATAATGGTAATGATGATGATAATGATAATGATGGTGGTGGTGATGATTAAGATCATCATCATCAAGTGAAAAATGTGTATTTCATTAAAAAATATAAATATACACATCATTGTTGCCTACCAATTCAGCCTCCAAGGTCAGACAAGGACTGTGTTTCCTGGTTAACTTGATCTTCACACTGCGGGCAGACTGGGACGACTTGAGGGAGTTTAAAGTTCTTGATAACTTATCTGCAATCATTATAGGCTAAACCATAATGCTAGAAGACTAGGCTGCAAGCCACTTTGTTCAAAAGTTGACTAAATACTTTCATGGTATTTACATATTAATATGGTACTCCTTGTCCATTGGAAAAAACTACTAAGCCCATGAAAATATTTGTTTTGTGTATGAAGAACAGTGTGTGTGTGTGTGTGTGTGTGTGTGTGTGTGTGTGTGTGTGTGTGTGTGTGTGTGTGTGTGTGTGTGTGTGTGTGTGTGTGTGTGTGTGTGTGTGTGTGTGTGTGTGTGTGTGTGTGTGTGTGTGTGTGTGTGTGTGTGTGTGTGTGTGTGTGTGTGTGTGTGTGTGTGTTTGCTTTAGCAAGTGACTGCTTGACACTGTGCTAATATTTTAAGCATCAAGACTGTTGATCTTCCAACAAAAGCAGTTTCAAGTGGATTTGAAAAGAAGACAGGTGACAGAATCATAAAAAAAATTACATTTGAAAAAGGTGCTTTAGCTACCTTTCTAAAATCTAAAAATCTAACTACCTCTTATTTAATATCTATTATTACAAATTACAAAAATTGAGGGCTCTACCCACCTGGCTGCAGCTCCAGATATATTTCATTGTTTTCCTCTGAAACTCCCTCCATGTTGAATTCATTGAAGAAATGGCCTTGGTCTAGCTCCGCCCACAGGCCAGGGCTACTGCCAACGGCACCTGCATCATTGATGATGAAGAATACCTTCTGTGGGGTGATGCGCAGGGTGCACACTTTGGCTAATCTTGCCACAGTGTTTACAACCACTGTAAAAAATAAAATTATATTAACATCTTTTAAATAGTGGAATAAAATGTGAAAATGTGTTTAACCTACTCTTCTGACCTTTTTTTCCTATTACTGGCTATTAGTAAAAATGAATCAAATTGAATTCCTTCACATAATATTTAGAACAGATATCAGTTTGACTGTTATCAGCATGATCTCATCTCAGGTTACCTTTAGCCGCCTGACGGAACTCTTTTCAATGAGTCGAAATACCCAAAGCTTACACATGAGCTAGTAGATTGGACATCAAATCTCTGGTAATATAGTTGGGAATTGTTTACTTTATGATCATATTAACTAAAGTTGGTAAAATGTAAATTAATAATCCTTACATTTTACTGGGCCCATTAACGTTATACTTTAGTCAACATACATGAACACTCATAATACAGGTATTCTGTTCTTAACTTTAGGAAATATGGGTTTAGAAAGAGACACAGTTAGTAATTACATACTTTTGTAAACACTTTAAATTATAAAATACTATGCATTGTACATTAATACTTCCTGCCTATCTGCACTCCAGCAACATCTAACAAACCGTGTATATTTTAGAAAGTCCTTTTTTGAAAGTCAATATAAGTGTGTCCTCTGCATTTTCCACAACTTATCAGTTTATTCCATAATAGCATCTTGAAAAGTTACAAAGTTACATGAGAATTAAATTTCAAAATCTTACTCAACATCAAAAGATTGACACCTTTATTTTTCTTCTTTTCGTCACATGATTTAAGCCATTTTACAGATTCAGAAAAAGCCTTACCCGTAAACTGCTTAATGCACATAATATCCGTCATTTTCCCTCTGAACTTCATCTTGAAATTAGTAAAATAAGGTGACAACTTTTGAGCAGGATGTTATTGTGTTTCTACGGATGGTTAAGGGGTCATATGTACAAAAACAACTGAATGATGCAATTTACTTGAAGATGAAATGGAAAGACTGACTCAGTAAAAGAAAACAGACAAAGTATCAAAATAAAGTACTTTCAAATAATTTTCTTATCTAAGCATCTGTTACATCTAGGATTTATAAGATATTATACACGCAATCCTTATAATTTACTAACACAATATCTCATGTACGATAACTATCTAGAATTTTATCATTGAGAGAAAATAAACTGTCCATTGATCTCAAATGATGTAGACTCAATGATTAGTACAGAAATAGGCATGCAATTCATTATAACTTATGGATGCTTATTTTAATCTGAATTAATGGAACAAATCACCTGATTGTCGATGATGATTTATTACCGAATCTCAACTAATTTCGGCAGCAACATAAAAAATCGGTATTCAGATTATTAAAGTATATATTACACATCATCAGCATCATTCAGTGTCCAATGAATATTCACATAAAGCTAGAAAGATAATAAAACAATAATACAACACTTTTATTTTTAGTGCGACATCTCCACAGAAAGTAAACATTGCAGCAGCCGAAGGAGTGGGAGCGAGGTGGAGACGCACGTGTGGCAGATCTACACTACAAGAACACTTATTAAGCCATTCTCACACGTCTGTTTGGTTTACGACAGGGGCCGTAAATGTCATTGACTCTGAGGACTTTTTTGAAGTATAGGTCATGATAGATCGACCGATGATGGACGTAAGTAGGCTACCACATCTGTTTTTTTCTTTCTTTCCGTCTAATGCCACCCCAACACGCTCATATCTTACATTATTGCCATACATTATTTAGTTTGGACTGCTGACACGGTCTTACTACCAGGTAGATTTGATATACAGGTTATGGCGCGCCCCCGTGAGGACATAGAATTTTATGCATAGCCACAGCAGGTGTTTGTGCAGTAATAAAAAAAAAAAAAAGGTAAAAGGAAGTGAAAAAAGTGGATGGAAGACTGGCTAGAGAAGATATCGCACCTGGACATGCGTGCAGAACTAAAACTCGAAAAGGACTGGTTCAATAATTTAAAAATGGACCAGGATGCACGTCTCCAATTACTGTCAATCATATGGCCGAGTATCATCAGCATAAAAACGCTCATGAGGAAATCAATTTCAGCCCATGAAAGACCAAAAGCCACACTAATGTTTCTTGCGACAGGACAGATATAGGATGAGCTCAAGTACACAACTTGAATTTCAACCCAGTTGTTGGGAAAGATTGTTCCAGAGACATGCAAGTCCATTTGGACTTCTCTTCAAGAGGAATATACGTGTATATCTGGAATTCGTTTCTACAACTACAAAGGAAGTTTCAGCATGGTGTTGATGGCCATTGTCAATAGCAATTATGAATTCATCATGATTAATTTTGGAATGAGTGGCAATGTATCAGATGAAGGTTTGACTGGGGAGGCTCAATTTTATCATTCACTCAGTGAAAAGTGTCAGCATATTCTACCATCAGACTTTCTTTCTGATTCCCTTATGTATTTATTGGTGTCAAAGCCTTTTCCTTGAGAAAAGATTTTCTATTACCTTTCATTCAGAAAACATTAGATCATCCTTAGAAGATATTTCACTACGGTATTACTTATAGGGTAGAGGTTGAAGACAGCGACGCGCGTAGATAGAGGGAAATGGACACTGCCATCTTATGGAGCGATATGCGATATAAAACTTTGAAATTGTTGTCATGACCTGCTGCATTCTGCACAAATGAATATAAAATTATAAGTGATAGACATGCAACGAAAAAACACAATACCGTGTTGATAATATGGAAGAAACCCACAATGTACAAACTAGATTTATTGATGAAAGTTTTCGGAAGAGGGTTTAAATATTAAAATCTATTACTTTACTGACATTCCAATTATAGTACTATGAAAGGAATATTTATTATACTTTTATAATAAATTTCTGCTTATTACATTTTGATTTATAACTTACTTGATTTATAACTTACCTTGTCAGGTGTCTTCTAAATATATATGGTATACATTTGATTATTCTTGCTCATATTATTTATATACTTACCGTATTTGTGACTTAAAAATTGATGGAGAAGCCAAAGGGTAATACCTAGTTTATTAGACCTTATTTTATGATATATGTTTGTCAATCAGTTCCTTATTATTTGTCTAGAATATCTCTTGGCAATTTGATTTCTTATATATAGTATTTAGATAGTGACATACCTTTAGTTTTTGCATTATTTTAATTTGACTTCCCCCCCCCCCCAGCTTACTGTTATTATTTTTGAAGTATTCCTTTTGTATGTATCAGGAACTGTAATTATCTCCAGAAACAGAAGAATGATAATATTGTTTTGCTTTCCTGGTCTATGGGGTTTTGCTTTATTCATGATATCATTCCCTCTCTGTTTAGTCAGAATTCTGTTTCGTTTGAATGTTATTTGAAGTGCTTATTTTACAGGATAATATCAGTGCAATTGTGGCATCGGATTTGCCTCGGGGAGTTGCATTACTGGCTGATCTGACAACAAACATCAAAAATGTTACTGTTGGACTCCTTGCATTAAAAGAAAAGATTGAAAATGATGAATTAAACTCCTCTAAGGTATGTACCATGTTGTTACAATTTTCTGGTCATAATTGAATAAGTCATATAGACAGACATAGACAGAGAGAGAGAGAGAGACAGACAAAGATGCATATATATATATATATATATATATATATATATATTATATATATTATATATATATATATATATATATATATATATATATATATATATATATATATATATATATATATATATATATATATATATATATATATATATATATATATATATATATATATATATATAATGTATGTATGTGTGTATGTATATATGTATGTAATATATGCATACATGTTAATGTCTAACATTTTGGTGGAAAAAAGTCTATAATGTTGGATAATTCTATATCTGGACTATATTAGATTGGCAATTCAATTTTGTTTTTAAGTGGTCTACAACAGTAATATGGCATTAAGCTTTGATGATGAATGATAAATTATATAATTAATTTATAGCCAAAAACTAACCTTTCCAACCTGACACTTTATTTCTTAAATGAATAATTAAATAGTTGTGATTGTATAGACCATTGTGTATATATACTACATATTATGCCTAATCTTTATAATTATATTCATAAATATGGTCTGTTCATTGCAAAATAATTTGCACCTAACATAATCACAGGACAACTTTTATGTACTGGCCTCGACCACAGCTTGGTAACAACATATTACAGGACAATCCATATAGGCCTTGTGTCTCAGCAGTGTTTATCAGATACATTTAAATTTATATCTAAATTCAGTATTTCTGATGAAATATTTAATGCAGTTGGGATTGTATGGCAACACTTACTTGGAAGGACAGTTGATGAAGAATATTGATAATTTTTTAAGCTAATGATTTTTATTTTTCTCATACATCTGGTAATAAATGCAATTTTTGTTGGTGATTGAACTTTTTCAGTGCAATTTATTCATGTTATCTCTTTCCAGTCATAATACCTCCTATGTTACAGCAATTCCTTCTGCACACCTTTTTTTCTTTTATGTTTACACTTCATATTCTTTCAGGGCCTGAGTCTACTAGAGCTCAAGAATCAATCTTTTTTGATGTATTTGTCCAATCTTGCCTATGTGACTCTTCGTAAACTACGCGGGGCAAAGTTAGAGAATGATCCATCTATTGGTAAGATTTTGTCTTCCTACTTTCAATCTCTATAAGAGTTTGAACTGAATATTTGTTACAACTAATAAGATTTTCATGTTCCACTGAGCTAATTGTATCACATCTACTGACTTTCATATTATGTTTGTCTAGAACTGATGATTTCCTAGTACAGGTAAAAAGGTACTCCTTTCAGTGAGGATTTCATACAGTGTATTTTATTGACATAGATGATTCTTATCTCATACTATACAATTTTTTTTAGAGTAATGGGCTTTTCTTGAATCTAATAGCTTCCTTCTTAATAAAATTAAACTATTTTGTCAGGTTTTGTATTTCAAGGTAAAGTTGCGGATAATCAGTTATTGTAAGACTTTTGGAACAATAGCATTAAGAGTTATTACAAGTCTGATCAGGCCTTTTCCTTATGCTAACTTAGCTCAATATTTATGTTTGGCATCTTTTCTTGCTTTAATGAGCCAAACTACATGATGATTGGCAAGGATACACACTGTATGTGGTCATCCTGCTTCAAGTTTTGTATGCCAAACTGTTTTTTGCTTATTTGGTTCTGTGCACTGTTGTTTTAACCCATTTATGAGAAGTGTCCCACATATGAGACACCCTGAAAAAAAAATTACCGGGCATTCCGCCAGTGTGACCCTGTATCGGGGCTCGCACTCTGACTCAGCAACAGGCAGAATCCAGGCCAGCCCCATGCGCCGATTTTGTAGCCGCCCGGAAACTTTTATTTTCGGCTTCAAAATATACCAGTGTTAGTGTGTTAAAAGCTACAGCTCCGCAAAAGTGGGGTTCAATCCTTGTTTTAATCTGAAGGGCAGAAAATTCTGTATTCTGCAGCCAAATTTGCACAATGCTTTTATATTTTTGCTTCAGCAGCTGACATCATACACCCTAGCATGTGGCTGTGGTTGGCACAGGAAAAACCTGTCAGATTTGGGTTAAGAAGACTTTTTTTGATGTAGAGGATCCTGTTATTATTATTTTTTTCCCACAATAAGTATGTCTTCATGCTAAGTGCTATTATAACATTTGATTTAGAAAAAATCTTTCTTCTGATTCCTCAATTATATCTGTTTTAATTAATTCTTCTGTTCTTTGAATGATCGACAGTTTCGTTCTCTTTTGAGGAACATGAAACTTTACTCTTGGTATTTTTTTCATTAACCCATGGCCATGTAAGACCTCTTGAAATCACTTTGTATAGCCACCCTAGAGGCCAGAAATCATGCCATCCAGTCATTTAGAATTATATTGGGTTTGAAATTGATTCTTGCTTCTTCCCTGAAAGGACTGACTACTAAACCTTTGTGAAAGCCGTTCTGACCCGATGGAATTGGGTTTAAATTTTGACCAATAATATCGATTTGAATCTATGGGAAAGAGCTCTTTTGTCTTTCATAACCAATACTGGATCTTTAGACTTTAATACCAATACCGAGTCCACTATACCCCAGTGGTCTTTAGAAAGTGGGTCCATCAAGAGTAAAGCTCTTGTAGCTTCAGGAACTTCCTTCGGAATCGATGCTTTCCTAAGCTCAATTCTAGTGCTAACTGCATTCTCTAATAGAGACTCTACCAAGGGGACAGCCATAGATGGTAATTCTTTATGGTTAACCATAAAACAAGTCAAAAATATTAATATGTCCTGTTGTGACAAAGAGTCTGCCTCTTCTATGATGGCCGTAGAACTATCTGCTAAAAGCTTTGAAAAGGCTTGAAAATTAACACCAAATAAAGCCATTTGTCTGGAAGTAACATCTTTATTAGAATGATCTGTCTAAGGGTTTTTAAGTTCATGAGGACACCCCTTGTTAGAAGCCCTTGGTTCAGAGAGAAAATCCGACTGTGATGCTTTTTCCTTCCACCATTCACTTAACTTCTGACAGTTTGGAACATATTAAAAAAAAATCCTGACACTAATAAGAATTTCTACAGTCAAACCTGCAAAAAGGAATTTTAGCAGAGTTCATCATGATGTTCAAATCTTTGATATTTAGATTTTGTAAAGGATCAACTTTCTGAACTTTTGTGAAGTCAACAGGTTGATTCTTTAATAGGAGGCCTTTACTATTGGGACCATTTACTTCATCAATTTCACTCACTGACATAGATCCAGATTTTGAGCGATGAGGTCTGGGAGAAGAATTACCCTAAAGTAGACACTGAAAATTATCATCAATAATTTTCCTTCTGGGGGAATGAGGGTTGTCCTCTTCATATATCCTAAAATCTTCTAAATCATCTGACTGAGGAGGTAACAAAGGGGCAATAAGATTGGACCATACAAGCTCCATAGAGATCTTAGACTATCAATTTATGCATTTTTCTTAAGAAAATTTTATGCTTATTGGATTCAAAATTTGGAGATCCTCCTTCCAACTGCATGAAGTGTAAGCAGTTGTCTCATACAAGTATCACAGTGGAGAGGTGTGAAAACTGCTTTTCTTTGTGGTGTTGATTTATCTAGTTGCAATGATTCACACAGAACTCATGGGATTTTAAGCTTTCAAAAGGCAGCCTTTGTTGATAGTTTTTAAAAATAATTTGGATCCAGGGTGAGCTCTGATCAATAGTGTGGAATAAAATGTAAGATAATACAACAGTAAGGTTGGAAGTTATTATGGTAATTGTTCATGTAGCTAATCAAATATAATTTATTTGTTATTAACTTTATGGTAGTGGTTATAGATGTTGATTTATTTATTTTTAACTTAACCCATTAACGCTGGTATGCTTTGAAGCCAAAAATAAAAGATTCCGGGTGGCTACAAAATCGGCGGGCAGAGCTTCCCCAGAGTCTGTCCGCCTACTGGCCGTGGCCCGTTGCTGCGTCGGAGCGCGAGTCCCGATGCAGCGTCACACTGGCAGGATGCCCGGCAATGTTTATTTTTACGGGTGTCTCATATGTGGGACACCTGTCGTGATTGGGTTAAGAAACTGAGCTTATGAATAGTGATATCGTAAAATTTTAGCAAGTTATTAAAAAATGTGTAAAAAGTTCTAAGACACTGAGAAACATATGGAGGCCATTATCATACTGTTTTTTTTATATTGTTATTACTACACACAAAATATATTAGTAACTTTTTTTTTCTTTCAGACCGTTTGGTTGAATTGAGAGTGGTTTTAGAAAGAATACGTCCTCTTGAAGATAAACTAAAATACCAAATTGATAAATTTTTGAAGGTAAGTTTTCCTCTATATAGCCATATGCAGAGTATAATAGTTTGCACTATTGCCAGAAAAGATCGAGAGAATAGTATTACAAAAACAAGGGATATAGAGTTAGCTCTTAAATATTGCTGATCTGTTATCACTGGTTTCATTTTGTCACAATTTCCCACTCTAGAAGGCCAAGGAATGCACCTTCTTTAAGGACTTCGGTTTCGGGAGTGAAGGACCATTAAGCAATAGGCGAATGGATTCCAATTCTAAACTGTGGCCATTGTTAGAACTCAAATCCACTTACTAAGAGACCCCTTTGGTCCCCAGTAATTTAAAATGCTATGAGACCCTTCACTGGAATGAAATCAATGACAGGTGGACAAAAAGTTTTAGAAAGAAAATTTTGATTGCAACGTTCCATGTATGTTTTCCCAATTATCCATGAACAGATAGCAACGGAAGGTGTCCTTAGTGAAGATGACCCAACCAGGTTAAAAGGGAACCTTGACAATATTGGGTCTTCTTCGGATGAGGAAGAAGACGAAGAAAACACAAATAGTGCTAAGAGTGCAACTAAGGAAGAAGACAAGACGTACAAGATTCCAAAAGTCAGCCAGACTCCTTATGGTAAGATGATTCTTTATGAAGCTTTGAGGGATAGGTTATTGTGCGTGCAGATCAACTGGCACTTGGTGCATTTCTTTTAATTGACACATTTGCATTTGCCAGTGATTTCCTTTCATAAATTATTGATTGGAGCCCATTTTCATGAGTGAGCAGTTACATGTTACATATGTATATGTATATGTATATGTATATGTATATGTATATTTATATGTATATTATATTTATATGTATATGTATATATATATATATATATATATATATATATATATATATATATATATATATATATATATATATTATATATATAATATATATATGCTATATGATATATATTATATTATATGTATATTTAATATTATATAATATATATATAACATATTTATATATATATATATAATATATATATATATATATATATATATATATATATATATATATATATGTATATTATATATATATATATATATATATATATATATATATATATATATATATATATATATATATATATATATATATATATCTATATCTATCTGTTGTCTATATTTACAAACATCTTCTATATCTAACTATATATATATATATATATATATATATATATATATATATATATATATATATATATATATATGTATATATGATACACTCTATATCCATCTCTGTCTCTGTCTTTGTCTTTTTCTTTTTTTTGTGTGTGTATCTCTGTCTTTGTCTATCTTGCTCTCTCTCTTTCTGTCTCTTCTGCTGTGTCTCAGTTGCTTGTTACAATGATTTCCTAATAGATTGCCCATAGAGACTTTTCAGGATATATCTTAAAAGGTAAAGCCAAGGCGCATGAAAATTATTGTGATTTTGATAGTTTTGTTGTTGAAATTCCTCCAGACTTCCGTGCTTCTCTATAAGTTAGAATTCAGATGAAAATCTTTAAGACTGAACCCATCATTTGCATTTAAGAAGCACTTGGCACACCAGCTTGATGATCAGAGAGTGTGATGCACTGTTTGGCAAGCCATTGAGAATTATCCAATTGAAAGGACTTGCTAAAGATGTTTCCTACATCAAGGCCTATTTTAGTGGGCATAATGATTAGCAGTTGTGTTCATAATTTTATAGTGTTAGGTCACATACTTTTTGATCACACACTATATCTTTGTTTTCTTTTTATATATGTATGAAAATATGAAGAACTCGTGCATTTTAAAATCTTGCTTTCTTCTACTTCAGTGTGAATAAAATTCAATTTTTGCTATTTGGGAAATTGCAAGATCTATCTGAAAATGCAAATTTTATTGACAAGAGTCAGATACTTTTTGATCAGACATCTTAGATATACTTATTCATATATCCATAAATGTGTATACATGTATAAGTTATGCCTTTATTGATTTTTATATGTTTTTAAATCTTTATCAATTAATTGACTTTGAGTGTCATATATATATTAACATTATGAATGAAAGTGTTATCACTTCACCAATTTTGTCAATTTACAGAGGAGCAAAACAGCCGAGAAACAGAGAAGGAGAAGGCTCGACGGCGCACCCTCAACTCAAGCATGGTACAAGAAGCTCTCTACGATTTCACAAATGACCCAGAGGTTGTCTAT
>NW_020870802.1:0-2500 GCF_003789085.1 Penaeus vannamei
AGTAACTGGACACGGATCGAAGCATTGAGATTTTGTGTAATTCCAATCGATTTCATCAGAAACATTCTATTCGCTGAGGATGACATGACAGTCAGAGTATTCATTAGAGTGGCCAGGTCGCCGCTTGTCTGAGAATAATACGTGCGCTGATACATGCGTTTAAGGTGGGTGTGGATCCAGATCAGATGGTCTCATGGTGTCGGGCCGTGGTCGGGCTTTCTAATTGTCACATGGAGTCGCCCACGGCCATGGACTTCAGCTCTGCGGGAGGGAGCGGCGCGTACACGTAGTACGACTGAACAGCTGCGTGAACGTGTCCCTGAACTGCTGGCTCATGGCGCAGTACAGCAGGAAGTTGACGGCGCTGTTGAACAGCACCAGCATGTCCATCATCTCGCCCAGCTGCTGGTAGCACTTGAAGAAGCCGGAGTCGGGGATGACGGCCAGCAGGCACAGGATGCCCTGCGGCACCTCCGACACCAGGAACAGCACCAGGATGGCCAGCAGCATCGTGGTGACGCGGTCGGCCTGGCGCTGCGCGTTGGCGTTGCGCGCCACCGTGGCCCGCTTCATGAGGGCGGCGCGCCGCTTGGCCGCCAGCAGCAGCTCCTGGATGAGCGCGATGGACAGCCCCGTCAGCGCCACGCACGGGAGCAGCTTCATCAGCACGGAGTAGATCCAGAAGTTGATGCTCTTGAGGAGGCCGCCGTTGGCCAGCGCCAGCTCGCTGAAGCCGACGAAGTAGAGCATGGCGCCGTCGTACTCCTTCTGGATGATGGCGATGTTGAGGTAGTTGGGGATGTTGCAGATGACGGAGCACAGGAAGGTGAGCACGATCACCAGCTGCGTGTTCTTCATCGAGCACCACGAGGCGTTGTTCTGCGGCAGCGCGATGGCGATGTAGCGCCACACCGCCAGCGTCACCGTCAGGAAGATGGAGATCGTGTGGAAGACTTGGTTCGACTGCGCCTGGAACAGCACGTACACGGCCCAGCCCCACGAGAAGCGCGACTCGATGGCCCGCGGCACCCACACTACACGTGCATCATCGTGTACGGCAGGTACACCACCATGACGAGGAGGTCGGCGATGGCCAGCGCCGTCAGGATGGCGTTGGTCGGCGACACCATCGAGCGCCGCGTCAGCACCACCATGTTGATGATGTTGGCGATGGAGCCGAACACGCACACCGCCAGCGACATGCAGCCGTGCACCATCTTGTAGCTGGTGCGCATCTGGGCCCACGCCTCGCTGGTGCAGTAGCCGCCCTGCAAGGAGACGCCGCGTCAGAAGGTTCAGGGGGATTCATGCATGCATTAGTGGGCGGATATGTGCACGAGGGAAGAGGCTGAGAGCATCTCCTCCCTGCCTCCTCTCTCTCTCTCTCTCTCTCTCTCTCTCTCTCTCTCTCTCTCTCTCCTCTCCTCTCTCATCCATCTATCTATCTATCTATCTCCCTTCCCTCCCTCCTCTTTCTGACTTTCTCAGTATATATCATTTTTTCCTCACATCCTTGATGTTAGTTCTCCTCCCCCGCTCCTTCTTGTTCCGAAACTTTGGTCCATATTTCAGACAACATTGCTTTCGCTGTCATTCGCAAACCCACGAGAACGAACAGCGTTTTATTTTATCATTTTTATTGTTATTATTATTTTAAGATAAAAGTATCTGCACAAAAAGGTGATGATGCTAATAATAAAGTGAAGAAAATAAAGAGAAAGTAATAAAAATGATCAATCAGGCAATGGTAATGATAATGCTGTTGTTACTGATAGCAATAGTGCTGTTGCTATTATTACCAGTGATGATTAAAACAAGGATAATAGAAATAATAACGACAATAATAAAAACAACGATAATAAGAATGACAACGATGATGGCAACACCAGCCGACAACAGCAATGATGTCAATAATTATAACAACAATGATACTAATAATGATAACAACAACAATGGTGTCAATAATAACAACAATGATATCTGTATTGCTACTACTACTAAGATAAAGATGATGATAATGATCATACTGGTAACAATAAAATTGATAACACCATTAATGACAATGATATTGATAGTGAGACTTTGAATAATATTATTTTTTTCTACACTACTAGTATCACCGCTGATAATGACAATGCAAATTAAATTCCAAAGTTTTAATATCTCCTCTGACTTGTCACGTGACCCTCACTGCCTTGAATTTCTCCGAGTTTAAGATGAAATGGTGTGAAAAATAATGCGCGCGGGAATGCCTGCAATCCTCTTTTCCTCTCTCATTTTCTTCTCTTCTCCTCTGGCTCGAGAGACATCGCCATTTTCTCTCTTCCCCTTCCAGTCAGTTCTACATCAGTCTCTCCCTCCCTTCACGAAGCCTCAGATCGACTTCCTCCTCTGCCGGACTAAATCTACGCCAGTCCCGTCACGTCCCTTCCTCAGCCCATCTCGTCGGCCCTCAGTCTTCCTGCCAGGCTCAAGTCCTCCCCCTCAGCCACCTGTCCCT
>NW_020870802.1:20000-27500 GCF_003789085.1 Penaeus vannamei
GACGGCCTGCCTCAGAAGTGTTCTATCGTGTGTTCTCTTCAATAAAGTGTGCAGCCACATCAGTGTATCACTACCGCTACCAGTCATTCAAACAAAAACATATAGAAAGCCTTTGGTACCTTTTATACACACATACATACACACATACACCAACACCAACAAAACTATTAGATCATAGACAAATCTGCCGCAATATTCAAACGAAAACAATCATCCCAATTTCCGTTTCATAAAACAACATTTTTCCTGAGTTAAAAATCCGAACAGATGACCGTATCATTTGTTACATTTTCCGAAATGCAATAGATCCACTTCTCCATTTGATATTGCGTGAAGTTAATCTATGCATTATCTGTGCCTGATACCGCTTGATGACTTTGCTAATAGAGGGGGAAGAATGATGGATCAAGATAACGATAACATAGATAAGATTCTTATGGTATGGGGTTGGGTTTCCTTTGATCATCCGTGTGCAGAGAAGTTTGGGGGTATGCGGTCTTTCTGTCCAACGGTCTGACTCTCCCCCTCTCTCTCTTTCTTCTCTCACTCTCTCTCTCTCCTGTCTTCTCTCTCTCTCCCTCTCTCTCTCTCTCTCTCGTGCTGTCCCCCGTGATTTGCAGCTAAAAGTGTTCTTATTAATTTTGCAATAATATTCATCCGACACACGCACACACTCTCTCTCTATTATTATTCCCTCCATCCCTCTGTCTGCCTACATCTCTTCTCCCCCCCCCCCCCTCTCTCTCTCTCTCTCTCTCTCTCTCTCTCTCTCTCTCTCTCTCTTCTCCTTCCTTCCTTTCCTCGCCCTCACTTTTTCTGCACGAAATTGATTCCTTTTTTGCCTTCCCCAATCCTGTTCCACCGTTCCACCGCAAGCACATTGAACGATCGGCAAAAAGAAAACCTCCAGGGAATCATAAAAGGAAGATGTTCAGTAAGAAGAGGAGGTAATAAAGGTGAAAACAAACCGGGGAAAGAAGTAGGTAGCGATGATGCTATCCTGGGGTCAATAATAATAAAATGCGGTAATGGAAGATGTGATAATTAGATTTGCGTGTTGGGGAAGATAACTATGAAATTGGCAGTAATAATGGAAGAATAACAAGGGCAGTGTTGTAACAATGATTGCAGGGTTGATAAACGGGTATCAGAAAAATATATAAGAATAGTAACATGTAATACAGTGATAATGATAATGGTAATTGTGGTACCAATAGTGTTAACATCTATGCAGTTGGGAAATGACTATTTCAAGGAAGAGTAACAGATTTTATGAAAATGGTAATTATGATGATAATATTAAGATTATGATAAAGATGATATTAATAGTATGGATAACAATAAAAGCAATAATATATAATAGCGGTGCCAATAATAGGACTATTTATCTTGAATACAACTGTAAAAATGAACAAGGAAAAGACGCAAAACACATAAATGAAGGATTAATATCATTTGTTTCAAATGTGAAAAAGAGGGATGAATGAAAATTAATAATCCCACAACGTATGAGATGTATCTGATATGAATGAAAATAAAGCAATGAAGATGTCTTGGGAACGTTCCGATTCAATCTTCCTCAGAAATAGGATATAACTGATGATTTTGCCGAGAGCGTTCAAGTACATCTTTCGTTATTCATTCCCATTCACATTTTTTGTGCGTCGAATTCATCTTTCACAGGAGCCAATGCGTTATGCAGATGAGGCGGGAAGTGCAATTTCTCTCACCGTGACCCAGTCCCTATTATTCGAGCGATGCTATCATTCATCTATCTTTCTGTCTGTCTGTCTGCCCTTCTGCCAGGGCTTCTGTTTGGCACTGTCCATCAATGTCTATTGGGATTTGTCCGTGTCTGTCATTCTGAGAGAGTAAAACCCGAGAGAGAGAGAGAGGATGGAAAAACATATAGATAGATAGGAGGTAGGCGGAGAGAAATATAAACAGAAAGAGGTATATAGATGGATAGATAAATGGAAAAACAGATAGGAGAGAGAGAGAGAGAGAGAGAGAGAGAGAGAGAGAAAAGAGGAGAAGAGAGAGAGAGAGAGAGAGAGAGAGAGAGAAGGAGAGAGAGAGAGGAGAGAGAGGAGAGAGAGAGAGAGAGAGAGGAGATGAGAGAGAGGAGAAGAGAGAGAGAGAGAGAGAGAGAGAGAGAGAGAAGAGAGAGAGAGAGAGAGGAGAGAGAGAGAGAGAGAGAGAGAGAGAGAGAGAGAGAGAGAGAGAGAGAGAAGAGAGAGAGAGAGAGAGAGACAGACAGACAGTAAAGGAGAGCTCGGAATCGTGAAAGACTTATTAAATTCCCTTATTGCAAACTACCGCGTCTTGCAACCTGCTTGTCATTTCACTAAATAACGACGAAGAAACTAGCATTCCTGATTAAATAAAGTTGAAAGCCAAAGAACCTCACCCATTTCTTCAATAAGGAATATAAACGAACCCTGTACTCTAAACACAATATCCTTTGATTAAGAATATAATTGTACACCAAAGAGACATTATGGAAATATATTAAAGACCAATTACTTAGACGTCCAGTAACTCACTTGAGCAGGCCTTATGAAATTACCAATTTACGAACTTAAAGAGTGTTGCCAGAGAGAGGATGTTAAGATGAATTTTGGTTTTATTTAGGAATAAAAATGATATTCCTGTTGTCATTTGTCCACGTCTGAGAATCCTTTTATCTGCCTGTCTGGATCTGTGTTTAAGTCTCGGAGTCTTTGTTGCCTTTTTGTCTCTGTCTCTGGTTCTCCATTTATTTGTTGTGTGTGTCTGTCTTCGTCAACGTTTTCCTCTCAGTCTCTTTCTGTTTGCCATTCTCGCCCTCTCGCCTTCTCTCTCTCTACATTTTTCCTTCTCCTTGTCATCATTCTCCTTTCACCCCGTTTCGCTTTCTCTGTTCCTCTCCTTTTTCCATTCCATCTTCTTTTTTTTCTCTCTCTTTCTCTTCCTACTCTTTCACCTCTATCTCCTCCCCTCTCTCGCTGTCCTATTACTTTGCCCCCCCCCCCTCTCTCTCTCTCCCTCTCTCCTCCTGTTCCTCCGACTCTACCCCCTCACTCCTCTCTCTCTCTCTTTCTCTCTCTGCCCTCCTTCCTCCTCTCTCTCCCTCTGCCCCTTCCTCCCTTCTCTCCCTCCTCTCCCCACTCCACCTCCATTTTTCACACAACGATAAACCAGGTTTGCCCTCCGTCCAAAAAATTCACGAACGCCATTTTGCATGCGAGGATTCCACTGATTCCGGCAGATACGGAGTCTTCAAGCTGTAAGTCGCCCGAGCTGCTAAAACGGAAAAGCAAGGAGACAAGGCCAGTGAAGGAGTGAGGACGTGGGGGAATTTTCCAATCTGTCTGGGGTAAATGTACCTGTCCTTTACCCCGCTGGCGCAGCGACCTCGGGGGAGTGTCTGCGGGTTATTTGTGGCTGGGAAGGGGAGAAATCGTTGCGCAGGGGAGTTTTAAGGGGCGTTTAGGTCAAAGGTTAATGGTAAAATAGGTGGTTGAGAGAGACAAAAGTGGGAAAACTAAAGGGGAAACGTTAAAAAGACAAAAGGCAATAAGAGAGGGAAGTACGTGCGCGCGCGCGCGCGCGCGTGTGTGTGTTTGTTTCTGTGTGTGAGTTTGAGTATGAGTGTGAGTGTGAATGTGAGTGTGTGGGGGGGAGAAGGGAGGAGGAGGGAGGGAGGAAGGAAGGAGGGAGGAGAGAGAGAGAGAGAGAGAGAGAGAGAGAGAGAGAGAGAGAGAGAGAGAGAGAGACAGACGGAAATGATGCAACTGACATGCAGTTGAGAATGTGACTTAAGACTATACACGATTAGGAGAAAAGGACGACGAGATAAATAGATTGGCTGACAAACTGACAAACATATTGATAGATAGATAGTTAGGTAGATAGATAGACAGACAGACAGACAGACAGACAGACAGACAGACAGACAGACAGACAGGCAGACAGACAGACAGACAGACAAACAGACAAACAGACAGATTCCAACAGAAAAGAAAAAAAAAACACAAAATCGGGAAAAAAAACAAAGGAAATAAAGAGAGGAATAGATAACGCGGATAACAGACACAACGCAAGCACCCCTTACGCAGCGCACCTCCTCCAACGGCCGAACCAGATTCACCGCTCATAAAATGCTACTCAGCGCTAATGGGCAATAAGTCGCCTTCGCTCTGTCATTAAGAGAGGAGCCAGGAAGACGCACTGTCTCATGAAGGAGTCGAGCCAGAGTTATGACCTATTTTCCAGCTGCATGACCTGTGAGTTTCTTTTGTTTTTGTTTTTGTTTTTGATTTTTTTTGTTCTGGGGTTCATCTCGTTTGTGTCCTGTTGTCTTTGTTTGTTTGTTTGTGTGTAGTTTGTATATGTGTGTTTGAGAGGGTGTAGCGATGTTTATTTGGTTTGGAGGATAGTTTGTATTGTGTGTCATTTTGTCTCTGTCATTATTACTGTTATTATTATAACTATTATTATTATTATATTATCATTATCATTATTATTGTTATATTATTATTGTTACTATTATCATTATCGCAATTATTATAACCATTATTTCTTCATTATCACTAGAATAATAATGGTAATAATAATAATAATAGTAATGTTAATAATGATAATAAGGATGATGATGATGATAATAATAATAATAATAATAATAATAACAATGATTACAATAATCATAATAATGATAATACTTATCATCATTTTCTTTATTATTATCTTTATTACTATTGCTATTGCTATTATTACCATTATCATCATCATCATCATCATAATTATTACCATTATTTACTACTGTTATTACTATCATTATCATTATTATTATTATCATTATATATTATTATCATTATTATTATTGTTTCTTATTATTATTATTATTATCATTATTATTATCATTATCATTATTATTATCATTATCATAATTGCTATCATTATCATCGTGATTAATCAATTATTTATATCATTATTGTTATTTCTGTTACTATTATTATAATTATTTTTATCATCCTCATCACTATTGTCATTGTCATTATCATGATTAATCGTATCATTATCCATATCATCATCATTATTAGCATCAGCATTATCATGACTACTAATACAATTACTCCTACTATTACTACAGCTGTTAATACTCCTGCTACTTATAGTATTGCCATTATCATCAACGCCAGTGTCAGTACTGGAAAGAGTTGCAATAGTAGTGTCCGTTTACCATAAACAAAATCATCATATCCATCACTGTCACAAACAACAACAACAACAAAAATAACAGCAATAATACCATTCCCATCGAAACGTGAGCGACATAATGTACGGTATGATACGGTAGAGAACACATACATATTGAGATAAAAGCAACTCCGAGTAAAGCCTCTCAGGGTATTACGGAACACAAACTCTAAGTAGATTCGGAATCAGCTTGTATCATTGCCGTTGTAAACGAGGTTCACTTTAGGAGGAATGGTTTGGTTGATGTAATTGCTGTCGGTTCCCGTGTTGGGCTTAGTACATGCTGTTGCCTTTATTGATGAGGATGCTGTGGAGATGGAGACGTGGATGGGTAAATCGGTAAACTCACACACACAAACATACACGCACACACAAATAAACACACACACACATATAGACTCATACACACACACACACACACACACACACACACACACACACACACACACACACACACACACACACACACACACACACACACACACACACACACACACACACACACACACACACAACACACACACACACATACATATATATATATATATATATATATATATATATATATATATATATATATATACATATATATATATATATATATATATATATATATATATATATATATATATAATATATATATATATATATATATATATGAAAGTAAAGTACCGAACTGATATGATGAATAAATAACCTCCCCGATAGGGACTGGAACCCTCGTCGTTGCAAGCAGGAAACTGCAAGACAGACGCTAATACCAACAGAGCTACATAACCCACTAAAGGACTGTGCAATTAGGAGCTATCTAGCTTCCATAGACACTACCTATCTACTGATGCGTGAGTAAGGATAGCGAAATTTGACATAGACTCCCTGTGGGCACTCGGCAGAGAGTGACAGAGCAGATCAAATCCGAAATCGGAAATCCTGAGGAGTATTTCATGGCACAGAGAAAGACGAATATGTACACACACACACATATCTATCTATCTATCTCTATCTCTCTTTCTCTCTCTATATATATATGTGTGTGTGTGTGTGTGTGTGTGTGTGTGTGTGTGTGTGTGTGTGTGTGTGTGTGTGTGTGTGTGTGTGTGTGTGTGTGTGTGTGTGTGTGTTCGTGTTTGTGTGTGTGTACATACAGACAGACAGAGAATAAGAGAGAGGTGATACAGAGGGCGATGCGAGGGAGATAACGAGACAGAGGAAAATGAATATTTCGAATTTCCCCCAATCAACTCCTCGGGTGGAATTACGCTTTAAGGCTTCACAGTCTAAAATGTTTTGTCCGAACCACTCCAACAACCGAGGTTTTATTCCCCGAAATAATAGTAGATGCTTTTCACCGGCGATTTGCTCCGCTTAACTTCACTTTAATCATTATTATTGATATCTTTGCTGTCATTAATAATATCATCATCACTGATATTATTCTTGATTACCAAAGTTATCATCATTATCTTCATTATCTCTACTATTATCATAACCATAATTACTATCATTACTACTATCATTATTGCTATCAGTTGTCATAATTTTCACTATTAGTTATTATCATTAGTACCGTTTGTATGAATATTATCAGATGCTTCCTTTTATAGAGGAGGAAGCAAATAATATGTATTAATAACAGCTGCTACATATAAGTACACAGGTGAAATGGTAAAATTATCGACGGCTTTAGAAAACAGTACAGAAGTCTGCAATGTACATCTGCTCTAAAGATAAAGAAAATTTAGTTTACTAGCTATAAAGGAATTACCTTTAGCCTCTATATCACATCTTAACGTCGTTTAATAATCTGCCATAAAAAGCGCTTTAATAGCATGAACGAATATTACATTAATAATCTCTATCGCGTATATAGTTTGCATTCACCAGTTGTTATTCTTATTTGTTGTTCTCTATTTTCCCTTATTCATTTATTCCCTTTTTACGATACTTTTGGACTCTGCGTTGTGCTTCACGGGGAGGCGATATATTGGTCAACGTTTTAGAATTCAGGCCCCGTGCGAAAATTCTGCTGAATCGTAAAATACGTAAAAACATTTCCATAAATCATCAATAGTTCTGATCGAAGGCGCGAGGAAGCGATTGGCGGCGTGGCGATGCGGAGGAATTTGGTTCGCTGCTAAAAGAAGTTGTGCGGAGAGGAAAATCGTGGACAGATGTGCGGATGCCGACATAACAGGCGCCCGAGAAAATGTGTTTCCGGCGAACAGTAACAACAACAACATCGATAACCTCCTAACACCA
>NW_020870802.1:35000-42954 GCF_003789085.1 Penaeus vannamei
TGATGCTGAGAAAAGGGAAGATGCTGCGGTTCTTTGTCTTGTTCCTTCGCTCCTTCCTTCTGGTGTTTCTCTTCTTTTCCTTTTCTTTAGTATTGCTGTTCATGGTGTTATTGTTCTTGTTATTGTAATTAGGGGTGTTGTTTTCCTCATTATCAATATCAGCATTAATGTTATTATCCTTGTTATTAATATTAGCATTGTTTTTTATCACTATTTCTATTATTATCCTTATTGTTACGATCATTATTTTCATCATCATAACCGTTGTTATTATTGTCATTATTGTTATCATTATTAATATTATTAGTATCATTGTTTTTGTTAGTATTATTATTGTTATCATTATTATGATTATTTCCATCGTTATCATTATTTTTGTCTTATTATCATTATCATTAGTATTATCATCACTATTATCACAATTATCATTATCATTATTAATATCATTATCATTTTCATTATCATTATTTTAATTATCATTATTATCACTACTTTTATTATTATTTTGAAAATTACTATCATCTTTAGTATTTTTATTTTCGTTATCAATTTTACTATTACTATTATTTTTACTATTATTATTATTATTATTTTCATTATTATCATCATTAACAATATTATCATTACTATTATTATAATCACTATAACTGTTCTTATAATTATTATTGTTATTATTATCATTATTGTAATTATCACCATCATTTTTAATATCATTATAATTATTATCATTATCATCATTATCAATATCACTTTAATTAGTGCCATTACCATCATCACAATAATAATTATTTGCATTCTTATTATTCTTCCTATCATTATTTATATTGTTATCAATATTACCATTATCATCACAATGATAATGATAACAAATGCTATTCTAATTATTTTGATTATTATCAATGTTGTTATTTTTATTAGTAGTATTATTATCATTATTATCAAGACAAGAATGATAGTAGTAATAATTGTCATTATTGTTATTATTAGAATTGTCATCATTATCTTTGTTATTGTTAATTATTGTTATCCAATTCACTGATATTGACTTATTATTACTGCATTTCCATTACATTATTCGTATGAATACATGAATATCATGATAAATCTAGCCTTAATTTAATGTAAAAAGTTCCTGTCTTTTCATTTCTTTTTAAATTACTTTCTGCACTTTTTTTCCTTCCTTTCTTTCGTTGGTAATATTACTTATTCATTTTTGGCTTATTAAGTAATAACCTTTTCAGGTCCTCTTATGAATTCGTCTTTCCCTTGTGTATTTTCTTTCTCTCTATCACTCGTTCTCTTTCGCTTTATATTTTTCCTATCTGTTTCTCTCTCTTTATATATATCATTCTCTCTCTCTCTCTCTCTCTCTCTCTCTCTCTCTCTTTCTCTCTTACAAAGCATTAGAAATAAAGTACAAGAAAGTTTCTGTTCCTCTCTCTATATATATCATTCTCTCTCTCTCTCTCTCTCTCTCTCTCTCTCTCTCTCTCTCTCCTCTCTCTCTCTCTTCTCTCTCTCTCCTCTCTCTCAGCTCTCTCTCTCTCTCTCGCTCGCTCGCTCTTTCTCTCTCTCTCTCTCTCTCTCTCTCTCTTTCTTTTCTCTCTCTACAAATCAAATCTCTCTCTCTCTCGCTCGCTCGCTCTTTCTCTCTCTCTCTTCCTCGCTCTTCTCACAATCAACCTCGTTAATGAGCAAGAAAAAAAATCGAAATTGGCATTCAAAATAAAGTGCAAGAAAGCTCCCTATTGTGTTTGCATTTTCCTTTCTTTTGTGTATGTAAGGCTGTTAAGTCACCATCCATCCCCTCTCAAAAAAAAAAAAAAAAAAAAAAAAAAAATCAAACACGAAAGTCCTTTGAAGTCAAGCAGAACAACAGGAACTTTTCTTAATGAATTTCCCCACACGGACAGCTTCACCCTCGCAGTCTCACCCTCGAGCTCGGGAACAGATGCGCTACACCCGGGGCAGGTCATAAGCAGAGGGAAGTATCATTACAGTGTCCATCCTGCAGCGTCGCAGCCGAGGGGCCTCCGCGATGTTCAGGCCTCGGGGAGAACACGTCTGAGGCTGAGATAAGGCTGGCCCTCTCCTTGGGCTCTCTCGCCCTCCCCGGCACCCGATTTGAATATAAGGGATGACTGGGGTGGATATTTTGATGAGGAGACGTGATGAAAGTGGTGGATTGGTGATGAAGTGGAAGGAGAGGAGGACGAATGAGGAAGTGGAGGAGGAGGAAGAAGATGAGATAGAGGAGGAGGAGGAAGGAGGAAGAAGATATAGAGAAGGAGGAGTAGGAGAAGTAAGAGGAATAGGAGGTGGAGTAGGAGAAGGAGGAGGAGAAGAAGAGGAAGAAGAAGGAGGAGGAGGAGATGAAGAAAAAAAGTAACAACAGCAATACTAATAAGGGGCAGGGGAAGAACAAGATGAAGAAGACACAAATATATACAAAGAGAAAGAATAGAAGCTTATGACACAGCAGCCACGGCAATAAAGACAACAAACGAGACAAACAACACGAGCAACAGAGGCACAGACTGGGGAGGGAAGTAGAAGGCGCGTGTGAGTAAAATCATAAGTACTGGGTGTGGGTGACCGGCCATGTTTTCCCCGTCGTCTGGATGCCATGTGGGCCCTGGCTGTGGTGCTGGGAGATGCACTGAGCGAGGGCGCTTTGGAAAAGTGTATATATATATATATATATATATATATATATATATATATATATATATATATATATTATATATATTATAAGAGAGAGAGAGAGAGAGAGAGAGAGAGAGAGAGAGAGAGAGAGAGAGAGAGAGGAGAGAGAGAGAGAGAGAGAAGGATTAAACCACAATGCAATAGATATAAGATACTCTGAAGAAATAGACGAGAAGAGAGAGAAACAGTTAGAGATAGAAGAAAGAGAAAGAGATGGAGAGAGAGAACAGAACAAAGAGTGGAACAGAAGCAAGAAAGAGACGGGAGTAAGAAGCGAAGAATAAAATAGAGGGGAGAGAGGGAAAGAGAGGAGAGAGAGAGATAGATAGAGAGAGAGAGAGAGGGGGGAGACATGGAAAGGAGAGAGAGGTAGAGGAAGAGAGAAAGAGAGAGAGAGAGAGAGGGGGGGGGGATAGATATATTGATAGATAGAGAGAGGGTGAGAGAGGAAGAGAGAGAGAGAGAGGAAAGAGAGAGGAGGGGGGGAGATAGATAGATAGAGAGAGTTCGTAACCTCCTCACATCTGTATTCAGCTCCTGTTTCTTCCGGGAATTCCCCCAAATCATCGCCTTAGAAGTGAACTCCTGAACAGATAAACACGTCCTGTTCACGTTACACGACACTCTCTCGGTCCTGGAGGCGTGTTCGACACAGGTCTCACTTTTCTGCGAGGTTCCTTGTGTAGCCAATATGTAACACACGCACAACACACACCACACACACATCACACACACACACACACACACACACACACACACACACACACACACACATATATATATAATCTATCTATCTATTTATCTATCTTTGTGTGTGTGTGAATGTATGTGTATGTTTATATATACATTCAAATTCAAACACTTTATTCCATTAATTACACAATGTAATAGGATGCTATGAACATAGATATTGTACAATGCTTGTGGAACAAAATTACACATAACACAAATATCATATGTGACTGAAATATCGTGCTCTGCTTGGTGTTTATGCGCCTGATGTCATTGATATTTTAGTAGATGCTCTTTCGCTTTTGTTTTAAATGTCTTTTGATTGGAAATATTTCTTCTATTTTCGGATAATTGGTTCCAAGTCAACCTCAGATTTGCATATTTCTTGCCCCGGTTTCTGTATTTGATCTCTTGATATATAGGCAGTTGTTTTGCCTTGTTTGGACATCCGTTGTGTTACCTGTTGTCTGTATAGGTAATAGCCAATTTGGGTAAATTCCTTGTATGATTTTATGGATAAGAATACGTGTGTCATAGTTGTATTTTTGTTGTACTTTTAGCTATTTTAGTTTGTTGATATGTGGTGTGATGTGGTCATATTCATTGATATTTCCTAGTGCTACTCTTGCTGCAATGTTCTGTAGTTTCTGTGTCCTTTGTATTTGTGTTTCATTTGTGGAGCCCCAGATGTTTAGGCAGTAATTGATTATACTAAGTGCTAGTATTATGACTATAATACTTGTTTCTGTGGGTATCTTATTTTTGATGTGATTTGAATATATCAGAGTGCCCATTACTTTCCTGTAGATGTGGTCAATGTGGGTCTCAAATGCCATGTATCTATGTAAAATCCTAGATTTTACTGTCGTGCTGGGTTTGATGTAGCAGCCCTGGAATTCTGTAACTGTATCTGTGGGTATATTTGCAATGTTCTGACGGCTGCCTATGAAAATACATTGTGTTTCTGTGGATTTAGCTTTAGGCCATTCGTTTCAAACTATTTCTTTGCTTCCGTTATGGTACATTTAAATTGTTAACAGAGGCGGCGTGAAGAAATTGAGAGTCATCAGCGTACTGAATAAGAAGACAGTTTTTTGCAATTGATGACAGATCATTGATGAAGATAGTGAATAAGACTGGGCCTAGGATGGAGCCTTGTGGAACACCGAGCGAAACTTGTTTCTTTGATGATACTTTTTCATGAATTTTGACTGATTGAGTTCTCGCGGACAAGTATATTTTTAACCAAAAGTTATCAATTCCGTGATTTGTTAGTTTGTTGAGAAGTATTTCATGGCTGACGCTATCAAAGGCCTTCAATAAGTCACACAAAGTGAGCAAATTTATCTGGTTGTTATCTATGTTGTTATAAATTTCATTTGTGACTTTTAGTAACGTTGTTTCGGTTGATAGTTTACCTGTAAAGCCGTGTTGCGTGTTTGGCATAAGGCTATTCTCTTTCAAAAATTCTGTTAATTGGTTTGCAACTACTTTCTCGAGAACTTTAGATGTTACTGTGATGGGGCGATGATTACTTATTTCGTCTGTATCACCGGATTTGAAAATAAGTGTTATGATACCATGTTTCCAAAGTGATGGATAAACAATGACTATGGATGATTAATGATGACTGTCAGATAGTATGCAATTGCTGGTAGACTACCGTTTATGAAATGTTGTGTGGAATCTATTTTTCTTAAGTGTTTTACTGTTAATATAGTTGTTTCTATTCCTACTGGCTGCGGTCTGAAAAAGTTTGTTACAGGCCTTGTTTCATCTATGTTGTGTAGATGTGTGAAGGCGGTCGTCTGTTCGTAAATGAGCCTACCGACTTCTGCAAAGAAGTTATTAAAGTGTTCTAAATCATTTATGGAATTAATGGAAATGTCTGTGTTTTGTTTCTTATTTGGCACTAGTTTCGGCAGAATCGTCTCACCATTCATTAAACTCACTTTTGAAATCATTTGTTTTCGCACATTTCTTTTCTTGTGTTTATATTCATCCTGAAGGGTGGTGTCAGATCTGTTTATCTTGAGAGCTATTTCAAGTATCATTTCTATCATTTATGACTCTCTCGATGTCATCTATCCAAGGGGCGGGAGGAGGTTTTACTGTTTTAGCTTTAATGGGTACGGAGGCGTTTATGCTGTTCACTATCACCTGTTAAAATGGTAAATTTTCTGTCAACATTATATGTTGCTAAAATGTCTAAGAGCGATGATTTGTTGGCTATATGTTCGCAGAGTAATTTAGGATCGTAATGAGTTAGATCACGAGAAGTATTGGACTGGTTGTCGCTTTGGTTTTTCTGTATTTAAGATCAAGGTTAAGGCTCGTGATCAGTAGTTGGGCAACGGATAACATCTGTGTGAAGGATAATATCGGGTCTGTTTGTTATTATATCTAATATAGAAGAAGTATTTTCTGTAATCTTCAATTATATATATATATATATATATATATATATATATATATATATATATATATATATATATATATATATATATATATATATATATATATGTATAATTATATATGTATTAACATGTATGGATTTATATTTACACAAACTCACACACCATTATATCATATTCATTATTGTTTCCATCATCATTATTGTCATAATCATTATTACTATCATTGTTACTATTATCATTACCATTACCATTAACATTACTATTATGAAACTGATGATGGTGGCGATGGTGATGATTAATGCCATTATAACTGTTTTTATTGCTATTACTATTATGACTAGCAATATCATTATTATTGCTATGATTACTATTATCTTCATCATTTTCTTGATTATCTTCAATACTATGATCATCATTATCCTCATTACTATTATCATCACCATTATTGTTCTAATGATCACTATCATTCGAATTACCATTACCATCATTCCAGTGGCCACCACCATTATCATTACCATTCTCTTTCCCAGAAGAAGAGAAAAATGAAACGCATAAAACATGTACTGAGCTTCCCCATTCACGTAATAGCATGGTTCATGAGCCCTGATTCCTGAGCCTCGAAAGGGAGTCGATGAGGGAGGATAAATCAGCGAAGAAAAAGACTGAGTTGTCGAGGAACTTGGATTCAGAGAGATGCTATTCTGCATGCGCTGCGGTGGGCTAGGAAGGGGAAGAGAGAATTATGTAATATATAATATATGCATATATATATGTATATATATATATATATATATATATATATTATATATATATATATATATTATATATATATACATATATATATATATATATATATATATATATATATATATATATATAATATATATATATATATATTATATATATATATATATATATATATATATATATATATATATATATATATATATATTATATATATATACTATATACTGATAGATAGATAGATAGATACACAATATAATATTATGTATATTGAGGAATATCGTTACGCGGCTCTGAGAGAGAGAAAGAGAGGAGAGAGAGAGAGAGAGAGAGTGATATATATATATATATATATATATATATATATATAATATATATATATATATATATATATATATATATATATATATATATATTATATATATATATATATATATTAATATTATATATATATATAAATATATATATATAGTATATAGGATGGGAGAGGGATAGAAGAGGAGAAGAAGAAAGGAGAGAGGAGAGAGATAGGGGAGGGGGAGAAGAGGTGGAGAAAGAGAGAGAGAGAGAGAATAGAAAAAGAGAAAGATAGAGAAAAGGGAAAGAGAGATAAGAAGAGAGGAAAGACGGCTAATAAGATAAAGAATCAAAAGAAAAAGAATCTCATTATTCAACTTTCAAAATAATGAAAATGGGAAAGCAACATACTGCCAGAGGATAAAAAAGACCGAGTCGAGAAGGCAGGAAAAAAAAAACTTCAGGAAAGACAAGCTATAAAATCCGTCAAGAAATATAGTGGTCGAGAGGAAAGTAAATCTCTGGTAAACACCTTTTTTTTTCTCCGTTTCCTTCTTTTTTTCTCTCGTGTAAGCTTCTTAGAACCCCAATAACAGAAGCCAAGTGTGTGAATCAGCGTCATACAAACAGAGAACGCGAAAAAATTAATTAATTATAGACTCATACACCCTTTTTCTCTTCATGGTTTCAGGCTTTTCGAATTAATGGTCTACTTGCTATGAGTTCTCTCTCTCTCTCTCTTCTCTCCTCCCTCTCTCTCTCTCTCTCTCTCTCTCTCCTCTCTCTCTCTCTCTCTTCTCTCTCTCTCTCTCTCTCTCCTCTCTCTCTCTCTCTCTCTCTCTCTCTCTCTCTCTCTCTGCGTTCTCTCTCTCTCTCTTTCTCTCCCTCTCCCTCTCCTGGCTTTTTATCATAATGTAAGCACCGATAATTTTATCTGTATGTTTGTTAATTATTTTCGTTTATTCATTGTCACGCTTTTTTGTTCAATTAATGACTTATCTCATTAATAATGTTTTGCAAACGCATATCCACCCTCACCTCTTTTATTTTTCCCTCTT
>NW_020870803.1:0-5000 GCF_003789085.1 Penaeus vannamei
CACACATACAAATGTGTGTGTGCGCTGACACCTAGAACAACAGCATCGCTTCACGAAGGAGCAAGGGAAGAAAAAAATGCATGGTGCAGGAATTTTCTTTAGCAGTAAGTCATAGAATAAGAGAAGGAGATAAGAAAACAAGGAAAAAATACTGACTGTGTGAGAGCAGGAGTTCCACTGCAGAGCCTTTTGGTATGTGAGCATGAAATGAGGAAAATTTACATTGCAATTTTTATAATAAAATAGAGGATCGAAGAACAGGTGCGAAATAGCATTATAGGAGAGAAATAGAAATGATCACTGCTGAAGTGGCAACACATATGATATTTAGATATTATTTAAATGTTAATGGCTTAAGAACCATCATTTACAGTGAGAAACCAAAAAGTATATCCAGACTGGGATTTAGAAATATTTAGACTCTTGTGCTTTCGACTCGGCGCATTAACGTACCAGTAAAGATGTTCATCCAATGTGCTACACAGAACCTAGCAGTCACAAATATGATATCTAGGTTAACGAAAATACATCGATATATTTTGCTGGTAAGAGAGAGGTATATGCAACTAGTCCCTTCTTGTTATTTCACCGCCCCCCCCCCCTTCATCCCCTAAACTAAATCTGAAAATCGGAATATTTAGACTAAAATCTACTTGTATGAGACTGGATATTATGAGGTGAATTACACTCTTTATTTTTGCCTTTATGAAAAGAGTAATCGCATGCGAAGCATGGTACAACATTTAAATCCGCTTGGCATGCAGCAAAGACCGAATACAAAATAGCAAAAGGAAAAACAACCAGGAGCATAATCATGGAGCCGACACTAGCTGTTATACAGACATTCTCAAGGAAGTTTTAAAAAAATGCCTCATCTCAGACCTCAACTGAATATGAATTTAAGATGTGAATATGAATATTCTGGCATAAAGCGGAAAACATCCACGTTCGGTGGGCAGTTCGGAATGTAAATGGCGCAGCAGGAGGAGCGGCGCCAAGGAATATTATTTCTCCATTCTCATATGCCTTTTTATCCTGCCATTCTCTCTCTGACTCCCTGTTTATCATCCGGTCTGTTGCCCTCCCCCCCTCTCTCTCTCCCTCTCTCTCCGTCTCTTTCCTCTCTCCCCTCCTCTCCCTCTCTTTCCCTCTTCTCCCTCTTCTCTCTCTCTTTCCCCCTCCCCCTCCTCTCTCTCTCTCTCTCTCTCTCTCTTCTCTCTCTCTCTCTCTCTCTCTCTCTCTCTCTCTCTCTCTCTCTCTCTCTCTCTCTCTCTCTCTCTCTCTCTCTCTCTTCCTCGCTTCCTGTCTCCCTGTCTTCCTCTCTTCCTCTATCTCTCTGCGAGGAGAAGCAGATCTAGATGACAAGTAGCAGTGATGATTGTCCCATAGGCCTGTGAAAATTTGAAGGTGACAACTTCCAGGATCCGACGATACTGGACCCAGACTTTGTGCTGGTCGATGGAAGATTTGTTTGGGTTTGGGTGACGAGACACATGCACCTCCAGGGTTGAGGAACGGAATCAGCTCGTTGCCCTCGTGAAAGGGGGATTGCCAGAGAGATTATTCATCTCTGGAGCGGGTCACAGGAGAGTGGCATTGTATGTTCCTCAAGTCGTGAACCTGTCAACAAGCTGCTCGGTGTAGGTTCTCCGGTATGAAGCACTACTCCAGAATATGTCATTACAAAACTGAAAAGGAGGAAAAGATTAAGCCTTGCTGCTGTACTTGCGGAGGACCGCACAGCACCGGGTCTCTAGCTTGCAGGGCGAGGCCGCAGATAGAGATTAAGTCTGCGGTTTCTCGATAAGGAATCACAGAAAAAGAAAAGGGCCGGCCACCAAATAGGCATAGAGGGAGGCGACAGCTACAGCCCCCAATGCTTGGCTACAGGGTCCACTGCTTGTAGCGCCGTCGCCAAAGGGGTGACCATGAGTAGGACGAATATGTGCAGGAGAGGGAAGTGAAGGAGGTGCCGCGGATAGTGATACGAATTTTTCTGAAAGGAAATATCCGTAATTACCCGGATGCTGCAGCCACTAATTCAGAGAATGTGTAACTGAAAAAGAAACTCCCCCCCCCCCTCCCTAAAAAAAAGACAGAAATGAAAAAGAAAAATATTAGTGACCCTGCAAAGGAACAAAGCGTTCACTAAGATAACTATTAAAGGAAAAGAAAGGAAAATAAAAACGAGTGTAGTGGGTTGAGCAACCCCATTGACTTTCAGGACCCACCTGCTGAAGTGTAAAGATCAGGAGAAAGAAATATCTTGAAAATGGTAAAAATACGAGAGGGCAAACCTTCAAGAAATGTTGGAAAACAAGGAAGGAAACGATAAAGGCCTAATAGAGCCTCATAATGTTAAAATGTTATTATAGCAAATTGTAAGTGTTAAGTTAGCTATATGGAGAAAAACAAGTTAAATTTCAGAGAAAACACAGAAAGGAAGTGGGTCATGGGGCAGTGAAAAAGCTATTGCAGTGATAAGACACTTAGGCCATAAGAATGAAAGTTCCTGTTTTGCGTCAAACATTCTATATTTCTAGAAACATTTAAAGAATAGAACAACAGCTTTTCAAAGTCATCAAATCATCTTCTTAGTTCTTGTGGATTATCGTGACAATTTTCATTCATATTTACTAGTAAAAGTATTCTCTCTAAAAAAGGGAACTGATTTCATTCATCAAATCATATTTTGGGGGAATAATGGTTTTATTGAAAAAAATAATGTTTTTGGCGGCCGTTGTCGGGGACCTGCGGGTAGTGGACGCAGGAATTTTGATTCCCAGAGCTTTAAGGAATGGACACATATTAAGAATGACAGTCCAAAAGCGAGTCCAAAACGGGAGGAGGATAATGATAAAGATAGTGTTAAAGGGGTATTGTTTATTAAGCATATCCCAAGTCGATATTCATGTTTCAAAAACTGTAACCATCAAAATCATAAAACGTCATTCTCGTATATCCATTATTCTCTCTCTCTCTCTCTCTCTCTCTCTCTCTCTCTCTCTCTCTCTCTCTTTCTAGTGCAAAATATATAGAGAGAAGGACTGTTCTGAACAACCGAGTGCCATTGAGGATTACTAAACAAGCAACTACAGCTTCAAAGACTGGTTTACTACTTAAGAAAAAGGGGAGAACATTGCGGTTACTCAACTCCTCGGAACTCTGAATCTAGTAGAAGCAAAATGTATGAGGTCTTTTTTATTGTCTTACGGAATATGTAATAAATGTTATGGCTAACAAATTCAATCATATATCTGTATTTCGGTTAAAATTACTATGTTGACTGTTATGTTTGTTTGTTTGTTTTTTCAATGATAAAAGTACAGCAAATTAAGAAGTGGAAGCCTTGCAGTGCCGCCCTGACTTCCTAAAGGCAGAGGAAGCTTCGAAATGAAAAGTAGAATTAGCAGTTGAATTACATTTCTATAACAAGATTATGTGCATATATGTATATACATATACATACATACATAATATATATATATATATATATATATATATATATATATATATGTATGTATGTATATATATATATTTTTTTTATATGTATATATATATATACATGAATATAAATATATATGTAAATATGCATATATATACACATTTATTTAAACACGTATACATATATATAATATATATATATATATTATATATATATATATATATATATATATATATATATATATATATATATATATATATATATAATATATATATGTGTGTGTGTGTGTGTGTGTGTGTGTGTGTGTGTGTGTGTGTGTGTGTGTGTATGTGTGTGTGTGTACATATGCATATATAATATAATATATATATATAGATAGATAGATATAGGCAGCACCGCCGACAGGGGGGGGTGAGTAGCCGGGGAACTACCCCAGGGCCCGTAAAAATTTACTGTAGTCGCTTATTTCACCCAAGAACAACTATTTATAGTTGTATTTATATATCATATTATCGATAAAATAAAAATAAGAAATTGAAATAAGAACTTTGGGGCTGGAGAATGAGAAACATTCAGAACATTTTTTGACAAAAAAAAAAAAAAAAAAAAAATCAGTTTGTGCCTTTCGCAAGTTCTATTGTTATCTTTTATAATTTAGACATATAGTTATCTGCAAATCAAGAATAATTTCTTACTGACAATAAAAAAGGATTACTGTTTCATTCATTACAGTTGTCAAATCTATGAAATATTGTTATCTGTTGCAAATATCAGTCAGTCTTTGTTCTTAGGTGTTGTAATTTGAATGGTTATGACATTCTGATATAATATCCTCAGCCGGATTTCCTTCTTGTTTTAGATTTGTAAAGGTTTAGGTATCAATTCCCTAGTTTTCCTTTCATTTCGTTTAAGTGCCTCCTACGGACCACGACCTCTAGTCCCATTCATGTTTCGCGAAGCAAGGTTTGCTTAGGATCAGCTTTAGTTTGATGGGCCACTTGGCTCCGCCTCTCGCAACCATATACTCATAGAAAGTATGTATATTTATCATATCAATTTAAAGTTTGAAATTCAAATAAATCTAAAGAGCACCATCACTCAACCTAATAGATTCCAGCATTACTGAGGACGATAGCGTGAGAGGACCGTGAAATCGATTTAAGTTATAAGTCAAAGGAATGGCACTTTGTACAATTCATAATCCTTGAGTGAATTCCTTGTTGAGGTAGGTTGAGGGTTGGAACAGGTATGCGACATGTATGTGTGAATAAGCGCACGGTTACCGCAGCAAGTAAAAGGAAAGTGATGCTTCAAAAGAACACAACGATATGTTTTAATTCAAAGAAAGTAGCAATGACGAAATAATTACGAATAGATATAGCATATAAGAGAGATAAGAAACTATAATTTTGTAAATTAGCAAACAATGAAAATTAATGATATACGCAGGACAACCAAATATAATAATTGGCACGTAGTTATTTGCGCTGAGAAAAAACAAAACATACTAAATTGTACAATGTATTGAAAAAACAAGTAATATAATTAAAGCATG
>NW_020870803.1:12500-15000 GCF_003789085.1 Penaeus vannamei
CAACACTTGCATGGATTGGATACTGGGCAGAACTCCTTCCCAAAGTCACAGTGGATTATCACTGGGCAATATCAAGGTCAGGAACCTTGACTTTGCTGAAAATATTGCTATCCTATTTGAGTCTCTGGAACCTCTGGTGGCAGCACTTGATACGATCAGGCAATGCCCCTAAGCCTAAAGGTTTCTTGGACCAAAACCAAGATTCAGGATGTGCATGTGTGTTGACTATTTTATCATCTTCTGGTTTAAACACCAAAATTTCTTGTATACTTCATATGATTGTTGCTCTACAGGTGAACAGCATTGCCACTATCACGCCACGTTTTTTGTGTTCAGTGGGATTACACAGAGAACGGGAATTCTAAGGGATACGAAAATAATGAAGGCTTCCCTTTAACGAGAAGCAACTTTTTTCTTGGAAAGGTAATGGAAATAATTACCTTACAATAATGTAAAAATGATGTACAAAGCATTATTTTTATTTAATATACGAACACTACATTAATTTATATGAAGTATTGCTCCTAGGGAAACCCGACACGTATCAATTCCCCAAAGATAATAATCAAAATCTATATTAACGTGTCCCTTCTTTCGGAAGGCCTCTTTCGCCGGCGGATCAGCCTTTGGGAAGGACGTACCGTTATCCTTCAGGCAAGAATTCTTTCGCCATATTGTTTTCTATAGACTTTATTCAGGTATGATATATTTCTGCGATTTAGAGATATATGCATTGGGCAAAGGCCACAGGAAATGTAAGAATAAATATTTGAAAAGCATATTATCGGTTATGTATCTGAACTTTAAAAAGCACAATGTAAGTGCATATCTATTGCTCATGCTGAAGGAGTGGCCAAACAGAGCATAAGTCGAAGTGGCAACACATTACATGACGCCAACCTAACCAGCAATCCACCTCAGACCATTGTCTATCACTTAGCATTTGCTCCTCACACGTCCTCGCCCTATGTAAGCGTGATCCACAATTCTAGGAAGCACCCAAGTACATGCATTATGACACTGTACGAAGGGGATCACATGTAACACTATTCAAACAGTTACACCCAGGAACCCAGAAGATGCATCTCTTTTCCTAGAGCCGTATTTATGTGAGAAACGAGCTATAGCTTAAGGCCTTACATTTTAAGGAACCTCTAAAGCTTATTAATATATTGAAATTACGGCATAACGTTCAAAGATATTCGCCTGTGTATGCATTTGATTGAAATATTTTCAAGTTATTTCTTCAATATACGACAGGCCTCGCCAAGGCAATTAGGCCAAAATTAAAATTAAAAGTGTAACGGAAAATAAAACGGTAGATTTTGCAACTTGTATATAATACTATATGCTTCAAAAGTGTTTCTGTTTTAACTTTTCTAATACTCTATATTTTTGATGGAGTTGGAGGGTAATGACTCAGAAGGGTGGCTTATACTGAAAAAGGCGGAATGAAGATTGCAGATTTGTAACGCTTTCCGACATAGATTTCTGCGGTAAAGGTGGAACGACCATCTAGCAGAGAGCCTTGCAGGAATCCCCATCAACCTTCAGCCACGGTTTAGAGTCCTTTGTGTGTAGCCAGCCGTCTTTAAATTATGTCTTTGGCGGCATTCTGCTTGATCAACATTTCATTGATAAACACCTCATTCTCAATATACGTATTTCATTATCCTTTGACAGCATTGTTTCATTCCTCTACGTTTGACTTTTGCCGAGAAGCCTACGATACTTAATATTACTTTTCTGATATCCGTGAGTAGGTCTAACGTTCGATTTGCATGAAAAAGGTCGAAATACAATTAAATTATACACCATGGGAAATACATAAATGTTAGAAAGGCTATTAAGTCTTCTATGCATACTATACACATCCCTTTATATTGAAAAAAATATACATTAGCCAAACCATCATAATTTGCACCAAATTATGATATGAAACCTTGGAAAATATATACATATTGGATTAAGTAATCCGAGTTACTCTAGTTTTACAGGAATTCGCAATTGCTGTTACATGAAATTGTTTATCATTTGTAAATTCACAATTCAAAAGTGAAAACTGCATTGGTAAAGATTCTTGTCAATCTTTTCATTCTCAGGTACAATACTTTTATTATGATTCGTATTTCTGGCCTATTCTTCGCACAAAAATGCGCTCAGCAGACTCGGAAGTAATTCTTGGATAGCACGAGATAGAACATCCACAGCACTTCAGTCTAAATGAAACCCTGAATATTTTCCCCACGCGATTAATTGAGAGACAGGCGATTAATTGAGTGACCTGTCTCGAGCACATTTGTTGAGGTTTCAGTGGTTTCCTCCCAGGATACCATTATATAAGTCGCCTTACTTGACTGTACATTATGAGAAATATTTTCTTCCTCATTACAAGTTCCATGGTATCAGTGGTCATTTGACCGAGCGAATAAACAATTATCTAGCTTATATTTGCAATTACCATCTGGATTAGATTTATATGTTTTTAGGAAGCATAGTA
>NW_020870803.1:25000-26877 GCF_003789085.1 Penaeus vannamei
GAGATAAAATGTCCCCCGTGAATCCGCGCCTTCCACCCGCACGCCCGCGATGCTTTAATTTCGGGATCATAGAGATAACGAGAGAAACGATAAAACGATGGTCTGTTCGCGCCAGACAGTCGGCCGGTCTTTTACCTGTCAGAGTGTCGGTCTGTCTGTCTAGCTTTTTGTTTGTATGTCTGTCCAATATAATCCATTTTAGGCCTATGTCCATATTGGCATATGCAGTTCGGCAAATGCAAATACAGTACATCACGGTATAGTTGAATAACTGTAAAACTTCCAGACAAAAAAGACTGACATATATTCCTGTATATAGACGTGACTCGACTGCCACAAATACGGGTATACATACTTATATATATTTACATACACTTACATATACACAGTAGTATTTACAAGCGGAAGATGACACGCACTCTGCTTTCCACTGTCAGCGACGGCTTTTATTCTTGGCTGATTCTATCTCTTAAGAATCTCAAAGATGATCAAAAGCAAAGTGAGCAAAAATGGAGGATTGTTTTAATTGAAGAAAAGGGAAGGAGGAAGAATATAATAAGAAAACTTGAAAGATTTATATATAAGCATGAATGAGATGACGAGAGAAAACAAAAAGCCGAAGGTAGAATTACGAAAAAATAGTAAAACGTACGACATACGTACAGAAAAAGAAACGAAAGAAAAAAAATACGAAGAAATAACTACACATCATTTTCATATATCAAAAATATTATATTTCCTAAGAAAATTTCAGCGAGTGATAACGAGCAGATGAAGAAACAAAAGAAAACAAACAAAGGAACAATAGAAACACCAAAACGAAAACAGAAGACGAAGAGAAAGAGAAACAAACAACAAAAGAGGATCGGATCTGACGCAGCGAGCGCGATCCTTTTAAAAAGGCGGGAAAGAGGAGAGTTGCGGATGCATTGGACGGAAAACAAATCAAGATATATATACGGTCTTGCTCTCCCTGTCTAAGTTTACTCTCGCCATTCTTTCCTCCCATTTCCCCCTCACTGTTGTCCGATCTATTCTTTACCGTTGTTTTTTATTTATCTTATTTTTTCGTTCGTGTCAATGTTGTCCAATCTATTCTTTACCGCTGTTATTTATTTATTTTCGTTCGTGTCAATGTTGTCCAATCTATTCTTTACCGTTGTTATTTATTTTTATTTATTTTTCGTTTGTTTCTCGATATCATCCAATCTATCTCTTGTTATTTTTTTTTCTCTCTTATCTGTTCCCTCGACTCAGTCGTCCCTCTCACTCAAACTCACTCTTTACTCTCATTCTCTCCCTTACTCTCTCAAATTCTCTCCCCCTCTCCTCCCCTCCTTCTTCCCTCTCCTCATCCTACCTGTCGCCTTCCCTCCCCCTTTCCTCTCCTCCTTCCCCTCTTTCCCTCTCTGCTCCCCACCCCTCTTTATCTCTCCCTCTCTCCTTCCCCTCTCCCCTTCCCTCTCCTTTTCTCGTCCCCATCCCCTCTCCCCTCTCCTTACTCTCCCACCCATTCTCCCCTCTCTCCTCCCCATCCCCCATTCCCTCTCCCTCTCACTTTCCTATCCAATTTAACCATAACTCTTATATTTTTTCATTCTTCCTCGTGATGCTATCCACTCCATTCCTTATTCCAATCCACTACTTACTCTATCCATTATTTTTCCTCCTTTTATATCTTTTATCCTGTTACCTCCTGTCCCCCCTTTAACACCTTTTTATCCTTATCCAATCTCCTCTTCTCCCTGCCAATATATATTCTCTCTCTCTCGTTACTCTCCTTCCTTGCCAATATCGCTTATTTTCTTCTTGGCAATTCCCAATCTACACTCACTCTCACTCTCTCTCTCTCTCTCTCTCTCTCTCTCTCTCTCTCT
>NW_020870803.1:26938-34438 GCF_003789085.1 Penaeus vannamei
CTCATCAACCATTGTCCTTTATCTTCTCCTCTCCCTTATCCACTCCTTATCCTCTTACTCCTTCCCTTCTTTTTTCTTCTTCCTCCCATTATCAGAGCTTCTTCCCTTCGTTTCCCTGCATCCATTCTTCCTGTCTTTCATATCATTATAAAATCTTCTTGCTATCTCTAATTGCCATCTACCATCTACCTTTTCTTCATAACATATTATTCCCTTCCTCCATCCCCCTCTTTCTATCTCCCTTTCTTTTATTGCCTTTTTGCTCCTTCTTCCATTCTTCTCCCTCTCTCTTCCTCCTATCCTTTTTCTCCTTTCCTTTTCCTCGTCATCACCTTCCATTCGCCCTTCTTCCCTTTCTTCATCCCTCCTTCCCTCTTTCCCCCATTCTCTTTCTCAGTTCGCTTTCCTTCTCTATCTTTCTCCTTGTTTCTCTTTCCTTTTCCTGACTACGCTCTCTTCTCCTTTCCTTTTCCTAACTATTCTCTCCCTTTCCTTCCCTTTCCTGACTATACTCTCTCTCTCTCTCCCTCCCTCCTTTCCTTCTTCCCTCTTCCCCCTCTCCTCTCTCTCTCTCTCTCTCTCTCTCTCTCTCTCTCTCTCTCTCTCTCTCTCTCTCTCTCTGTGTGTGTGTCTGCTCTGTCTGTCTCTTCTCTCTCTCCTTATCTTCTTTCCTCTCCCCATTCCTTCCTTTATCACTCCCTTTCTCCCTTACTCTCCTTCTCTCTTTCCCTTCCCTCCCATCATCACCCTCCAACCCGACCCCCATTCCCCCGTGGTCACGACATATTCCAAACATCTTATTTATATTTAGAAAGCGATTGTGAGACAAGAATACCCATGGATGGCACTTGGCACTCGGGGGAGTTGCTTGACAGTGCCCACCTGCCCTATAGGTATTCTCTGGCCTAATTAAGGGACGGGCACCACGAAGCACTGAAGCCTTACCCCGGGCACTTGGGCATGGGCGGGGGGGGGGGATGTAATATATACATAAATGCTGTTCTCTGATTATAACGAAGACGTATACGTATTGTGTGTAAAAGGAATGAATATGTTAACGTGATGATGTTGAAATTTTTGGCGGTGGTGGTGGTGGTAATGATGACTGGTGATGAGACGATGGTGGTGAGTGGTGGTGTTGGTGGTGGTAGTGATGATGATGATAATGATGATGATAAATTATGATGATGATGATGACAACAATATAATCATCAACAACAACAACGGCAATGATAATAATAGTGATGTAATAATAATAAATAATAATAATAAATAATAATAATAATAATAAATAATAATAATAATAATAATAATAATAATAATAATAATAATAATAATAATAACAATAATAACAACAATGATAATAATAATAATGATAACAATAGTAGTATTAGTAATAAAAACGACGCCACTAGCAACAAAAATAACAACCAATAGCAAAAATAACAAAAAAACTCAACCGAACCCTAAGATGAGTGGAACATAAAAGGCACGAGAAATATTTCACGCACACAAGGAAAAAAAAAAGAAGAGACAGACGCGACAAGCAAACAAATACTAAGACAAATAACCTGAGACACTTCATTCATTAAAGCGCTTGAATTTATCTCCTTCGTGACAAAATGACGTCCCGCCCCACCAAAACGAATGCCTGGAGGGAAAGAAAGAGAAGAAGAGAAGAAGAGTAATTCAAAGAGCAAATTAATCATTAGTTCGACACGGCTACGTAAGGAGGGTGAGGGGGGGGGGTGAGGAGTACTTTTTTTTGATACGAGACAAATGAGGCGCATCATTTGCTTTGGTGGATAACGCCTCACGAGATAAATTTCCGTGACTAAAACGAGGAGAAAAAAATTACTCTAACTTCTCCATATCTCCCCCTTCATCTCCCTTTCTCCCCTTCATTTACCCGTCTTTCGGTTCCTGCCTCTTTCCCTCCTCGCCCCTTCCCAGTCCCTCTTCCCCTCCTCGTCTCTCTCTTGTTCTTTTTACTCCTTCAACATCCGAGATTCTTCTTCCTCATTCTTTCTTTTTTTCTACTCCACTTCGTCCGCTGTCTTCCCCTCTACTCATTTCTCAGATCCTTCCCCCATCTTCCCCTTCTACACCTCCTTTTTCCCTCCTCTTCCTTTCTCTTTCTGACCCTCTTCTTTTTTCCCCTCCCTCTCCTCTTTCTCCCCTACCTCCCTTTCCTATCTCTCCTCCCCTATCTCCCCTTTTCCTCCCTCTCCTCTTTCTCCCCTACCTCCCCTTTTCCTCCCTCTCCTCTTTCTACCCTACCTCGCTTTTTTCTCCCCCTCTCCTCTTCCCTCCTACTTTTCTCCCCACCTCCCTTTCCGTCCTTTCCCTCCCCTTCTTCCTCCTTAAGTCGGCTCAGCACGCGCCCTAGAGTGCCTCGCATTCTTCGGGGGTTCACCTGCCTATCTCTTAATTAATGGCAGGTAAGGACAAGTTAGGGGGGCGTGCAGGTAATTTTGTCATGTCCGGCCAGCCGATTGGACGATGGGAGGGGGAAGAGGAGGATGAGGACGATTAGGTAAAGGAGGGAATGGAGGTTGATGAAGAGGAGAGAGTAGGAGGAGGAGAAGGAGGGGGGAAGAGGGGGAAGAGGAGGAGGAGGAGGAGGAGGATGGGGGGAGAAGGGGGAGTAAGAGGGGAGGGGGGGGAGGAGAAAACGAAGAAAAGGGCGGAAGACGAAGAGAAGCGAAGCAAGAATGGGGAGGGGTAAGAGAATCTTAAAATAGATAAATAAGAGTCATAAAGCAGACTAAGAGGTTTATAGGAAGAAGGAAGAGGGGTGGGGGGGGGGGGGGATGGGTATGCGACGTTCCACAAACCCCCTTTCGGACAGGTGCGCCTCAGCAGAACATCAAACACGCATGTCACCCTTCGTTTTTTTCCTTTTCTTTCTTTTTTTCTGTTATTCACCCCCTCCCCATTTTTTTGCACATACACAAAAAAACGTTCATTTTTTCCGCCAAGGAGAGTGATGATGCCTGCCATTTTTTTTTTCTGAGGTGGGTATTTTTATGTGCATTTTCTTATTCTTTTTTCACGGCGGCGGGAGGGGAAATAGCGAGAGAGGAGAGAGGGAGAGTGGAGAGGAGAGAGGAGGAGCGAGGAGAGGGAGGAGAGGGAGAGGGAGAGGAGAGAGAGAGAGAGGGAGAGAGAGGAGAGGGAGAGAGAGAGGGAGGAGGAGAGAGAGGGGGAGAGGAGAGGGGAGAGAGACGAGAGGGAGAAGAGGAGAGGGAAGGGGAGAAGGGGAGAGGAGAAGAGAGGGAGAGGGGAGAGGGCGGAGAGTGAAGAGTATACAGGTACTGGGTGGCGGGTCGGCCTATCGCCATCTATACATACGCCAAGAGTGTCAGTCATGACAGGTGACTCACGAAGATATATTTATACTATTAATGGCAGGCTCCGGGGAGGTCGTGTTATCGTAAATATTATGACAGGAGCAAGTTTAAAAAAGTGTGTGATCAGATCAGTCATTTAGTAATGATGCCCACCGTATAGTCTGACTTCGTCAATGCGGTTTATTTTCATTCAAATTTATCGGGACTTTATTTCACCTAAGTATAAATCTACTCTATATTTAACGCAACCCAACCTAACCTTAACTGACCTAAAATATAACCTTAACTGACCTAGAACATAACCTTAACTGACCTAGAACGATAACCAAACCTAACCTATGATAACTTACAATACACCCTAATCTAGTCTATCCTAGGCTAAGCATCCAACTCTACCTATTCGGTCCTGTTCTATCTCAATCTCAACTAACCCACCTAAACCCAACTTATAGTCCAGACCAGACCAGTGCTTCTACTATTCCATCACCACGCCCCTAGCAGGTGTTTTCACCTTCAACCGACTGCCCAAATCAACAATTAATTAACACAACAAAACAGTTTTAGAACAGAGAACTTTGTAAACGCAACACTCGTACACAATATTTAACGGTATAACAGGTAATATAATCGCACTCATTATAAGATAGTAAGAGGAACTCCTACAACACTGTCTTCCTCCGGACTACCCTTCACTCACGCTCCCCAGGTCGAGAACCTCCGACCTCGACCATGTTTACCAGTGTCCGCATAGAGCACAGGTTGTATCTACAGACTTCCACAGAGGGGAGAACTTGGAGGCCGGGTGGACGGGGGAGGTTGAGGCAAGAGGGAGAGAAGGGAGGGAGGGAGGTAGGAGAGGACAGAGAGAGAGAAAGTAGTGGATGATCGGAGAAGGGGGATAAGGAGAGACAGGGAAATATGGAGGGAGAGGCAGAGAAATAACAGAGAAAGGGTGCGGGAGGGGATGGGATAGAAGGGACGAGGGGGGGGAGGGGTGGACGAGGGAGGCTGGGACCAGGCAAGAGGGAGAGAAGGGAGGGAGGGAGGTAGGAGAGGACAGGGAGAGAGAGAGAGGATGGGGGAGAAGGGGGATGAGGAAGGAAAAACAGAAAAATAACGGAGAAAGGGTGGAGTAGGGGATGTGATAGGAGGGGACGGGGAAGGAAGGAGGGGGAAGGGGAGGGTGGAAAGGAAAAGGGGAGAGATCCAACTTCCCCTATAGGCCTATCTACCCGGAAAGTGTGAGGCCGATGCTCTGACAGTGACCGAGGGAGGCGGCATGTCAAAGGAGGCGAGGAAATATATCTCTTAAAAAACTTAAATGTTGAAGTTAAATCAAATGTGCCTCTGAATAGATAAATACAAAGTAAAAAGAAAGATAATTCGTTGCTTTTATTATTACAAATTCATCACTAGGTAATGTAAAGAAATCTAAAAAAAAAAAACCTAACTTTTCTTTTCTATTTGCATGTCTACTTTAACTGTTCTCACGTGCGTTTCTAGTTTGACATGTCATGCTCTGCAAGTTATTTATAAATAAACAAGGTTGAAATTTGGTTAAGCATTCGTTTCTTCTTTTGCTATCTATTCACATTGACAAGTCTATTCTCACTAATATACACTTTCATTGTATTTGATTGTTTTTTTTTTCACGTTTAACTCTTTTTCCCCTTTACTTTACTCTTCAGCTAGTATGCCCTAACAATCGGATCTCCCTTTCTCTTCTCTCTCTCTATCCTCTTTCGTTTTATGACGTCATTTGCCTCTTCCACGTGACCTCATTTCCTCCTTCCCAACCATTATCCGTGTACCCTCTATTTCTCTCATTCTGTCTCTGTTCTGTTTGTCTGTCAGTTTGTTTCTGTTTCTATTTTTCTCTCTCTCTCTCTCTCCCTCCCCTCTCTCTCTCTTTCCTTTCCCCTCTTCTTTCTCCTTTCTTCCTATTTTCCGCACCCCCACCCTCACCCTCTCCGTCTCCTTTTCCTTCTATTTCCCACTCCCACTCCTCTCTCCCTCTTTCCTCTCTCCCATCAACCCATTATCAGTCTCCCTTTCGAACCTATTCCTACACCCTCTCAAACTCCAACCCCACCCATCCCTCTCCTTCCCTCTCCTCTTCCCTCCCGCCCATCATGCCTCGTTGCGCCCCTTCGTATGAGATAATTACAGATAATTTTTGCTGGTTACTCCGCGTTAGGAGGAGAGAGTGTGTGTGCTTTTGAGCTGAAAGATCCGAACTTCCCTGGCCGTTCTGTGCATGTGCCAGTCCTGTACCATCGTGACTGTTATCACTCATAGGTATTGTTGTTTAGTGTGTCATTTTATCTTTCTGTCTTTGTCATATCATTGTCATGACAGATTGTGATACATGCTAAAGGTCAATCATTCGTTGGAAAGCGTTGTCGTTCTTCATCGCTTGTCAAATAACCGTAAAATAACAACGGGGTCAAGTAACAAGATGTTTTTTTCACTTGGATATGGACGAGAGAGTATTCAATAAGCAAATTGAATAGATCAAAGCTATTTATTTTGCTATGGTGCAGCGCTGATACTTATAAATTGTTAAGAAAGGCTATCTATGGCTTATTGGTCTTCTAATGCCTTTCGACTTAGCCTACCTTTACAGTTTCAATAAATATGCATGCTATTGTTTTGCAAATTATGGTTAATGGGTTTAAACAACGATTGCGCAAGCCATTTCCATGGCATCGGCGGGGAGATATATGCTACGCAATGCATTTATCTAGTGATCATTAACAATACTTCTTCATCGCTAGGTCATAAACGTAACTAACACTGTCCTTACCCTTACGTCATATTCAAACCAACATCAGTCAACGCCCTCAAAGTATGATGAAATACCTCCCTATCATTATCACTTTCCCCAACTACGACCGTCATCACAGTGAAATACAGCGATCGGCCCAATCATTCATTACTCCACTGAAACCCCATTCCCGAATCCCTCTCGTATACACCTTCGCAATACCCACCATCGCCTTCGAGAAATTAATATTCACCGAAGAAGTAATACCTTCGTGGAGCAGCGGAGCCAAGGAACTATAACTACCGCTGATGCAACCACTAAATATTACGCTAGAAGTGAAGGATGGCGCACAAAGGCGACGGTTATGCCTCTCCTCGAAGATGCTTATCGTTATTGCGGTTTTCGACTGCTTGGTGTGGGGGGAAGGGACGGGGAGAAATATATATATAGTATATATATTATATATATATATAATTATATATATATATATATATATATGTATATATATATATATATATATATATATATTCATATATATATTATATAGATATATATAATATATATATTATTACATTAATATATCATTTAAATACATATATATACTATATACATAGTATATAATACATATATTATATATATATAATATATAAGTATATTATATATATATATATATATATATATACATACTATATATACTATATATATATATATAATATATATATTATATATATAGTATATATATCATGATGTTGTGTGTGTGTATGTGTGTGTGTGTGTATGTCTTATCTATATACATTTATATATATTAATATATTATTATATTATATATAATTTATATATATCATATATATATAATATTATATATATTACATATATATATAATATATATGTATATGTGTATGTGTGTGTGTTGTGTGTGATGTGATGTGTGTGTGTGTGTTGTGTGTGTGTGTGTGTGTGTGTGTGTGTGTGTGTGTGTGTGTGTGTGTGTGGTGTGTGTGCGTGTGTGTGTGTGTGTGTGTTGTGTGTGTGTGTGTGGTGTGTGTGTGTGTGTGTGTGTGTAGCACGCATTACATGGTATATATATACGTATTATATATATTAATATAATATAGTGTATATAAACAAAATGCACACACACGCGCACACACACACCACACACACACACACACACACATATCACACACACGTATATATAAATATATTATATATAATATTATATATATATACAATAAACATATATATTACGCAAACATACATATATACACTATACGTATGTGTACATAGATTATAATTATATATATAACATTATTATGTATATATATTTTATATATATATATAATTACGCATAAGTTACTAGAGTTATCCCTGAACCAGAGC
>NW_020870803.1:36938-55543 GCF_003789085.1 Penaeus vannamei
CTTCATACACACGGGGTGTATTGAATGGGATATGTTGCGCCTTTTAACACCTGAAACGATCATTCACTTAATTTCTATTAAAATTCGAATTCAAATGATTTTAGTACTTGGCTTTGCCTTCTGACTCTCATTGTCTGTCTGTCTCAGTTTCTCTTTTTCTGTCTGTGTGTCTGTGTATATATCCATTTATCTGTTTGTCTGTCTGTCTATATATCCATTTATCTGTTTGTTTGTCTGTCTATATACCCATTTATCTGTTTGTCTGTCTGTCTATATAAGCATTTATCTGCTTGTCTGTCTGTCTATATATCCATTTTATCTGTTTGTCTGTCCGGTTTGTCTGTCCTATATCATTTATGTTCTGTCTGGTCTAATATCATTTATCTGTTGTCCTGTTCTAATATCTGTTTGTCTGTCTGTTCCATTATCTGTTTGTCTGTCTGTCCATATACCCTTTTATCTATTTGTCTGTCTGTCTATATATCTATCTGTTTGTCAGTCTAACTGCCCATCATCTATCTATCTATTAATCAATCTGTGTGTCTACCACTCTACCCATACCAAAAAAAAGATCGCACAATACATCTACGCCAAATCGGAGAAACGATAAACAAAAGGAAATTAATTTAAAACTCCCTCGCCGCCACGAACAGCAATCAGACTAACAAGGGAATAAAAGCCAAGACGCCGCAGCGGCCATTCAGTCTTCGTCAGAGGGACGCGAGCCAGCCTCTGCCGTCAGCCCTGTGTCATGATACGCCGGCTCGTGGACTCCGTCAGTCACGTCAGCGGCAGGCATTTTCCTGAATTTCGTGATTCTTGGGAAAGACGTCTTTAACCCTCTTCTTTGGAGTCTTGTCGGGGTTTGGAAATGGTCTTTAACCGATTATAGACTATGGATGTGGTCGTTTTTCGTGTGAAGAATGGAAATGTAGATTAAGAAATGTGCATTCATATTATACGATATTCAATGACTTTGATATTTCAGTAGACATTTCTTATCATCCATTCGTAGATGATCCGAATGAACGAATGAGAACGGAAGTGGGTGTGGATAACAAATTAGACGAACACGACAATATGTAAACTACTGAATTAGCATATCCGTCCATATTAGTCCCTATATATCCACAGGAATATCTGTGACTTTTAAGCTTGCCACGAGCCATCTGGATGTGATATTCCATATCGAAAACTTAAGAACAGGCTACGTGCGACCCAGGTCCATAAACAGACCTTGCGTGCAACGTGCGCGGAGCAGTTCTCACGAGCGCGACATCTGACTGCGTTAAAGTCTTGCATCAGCTGATTGATTTTATCTTGTGCGTGACTTGATCGCTGTGATGCAATGGGGCAAAATAAATATACACAACAGAGGACAAAACACTAAAAGAATAAAAAGAAAAAAAGAAAAAGAGAACACATGAAAGCATACACATACCCCTCGTGCACACGCAAACACAGACACGCCCCCCAAACAATAAATAAATAAATAAAACAACCGCGGGATGATAATAAACCCCGAAAACTGGGAAGTCTTCTTAATGATAATGCAGCTTTTAAAACCGCCATGCATCAGAGCGCGGATTTGCATGAGAAAGTTGAAACAAATGAGCATCGGCCAACCTAATTCTATGTAGGGAAAAGGTCCGCCCGAATATGTATGAGGCTGCATCACACCATAGCAGTTTGCAGCGAGCGGAGATTACTCATCATGGGCGTGATGGGCGGCGTGGGGATGGGGGGAGGGGAAGGGGGAGGGGGCGACGAGAGGGACACCGAAAGGGTCTTTTGAGGCATGGCGAGGGCGAGGTGGACGGGGGAGGGTGGTGGGAAGGGGAGGGGAGGGTGGGAAGGGAGGAGGGGGAGGGGCGGGAAGGGTGAGCGCAGCCCAAAGGGTCTTTTTGAAGGTAAGGTGAGGGCGGAGGTGGCGGGAGGGGGTTGGGAAAGGGGGGAGGGGAGGGGAAGAGGAGAGGCAAAAGCGGAAGAGAAACGAGGGAATGTAAATGGGGGGTGAGTCACATCACGGTTCTCGGCGTTGCAAAGGAGGGGAAAAGGAAGGAAGACGAAGAGATTAGGAAGAGGAAGAGAAGAGAAGAGACAGAGAGAGAGAGAGATAGAAGAGAGAGAGAGAGAGAGAGAGAAGAGAGAGAGAGAGAGAGAGAGAGAGAGAGAGAGAGAGAGTGATGAGAGAGAGAATGATGATTGATGATGTGCGCAGATAAAACAATAGGCTTGCTTGCACATATATGTATGTATACCTTTGGATAACCTGTACAAAAGTCCCACACGTACGTACATATATGTATAGATGAGTGAGTGTAGGTCAAGACCTTGAGTGTAGGTATGTGTGAGTGTGTGTCGTGCGTGCGTTGTGTGTGTTGTGTGTTGTGTGTGTGTGTGTGTGTGTGTGTGTGTGTGTGGTGTGTGTGTGTGTGTGTGTCTGTGTGTGTGTGTGTGGTGTGTGTGTGTTGTGTGTGTGTGGTGTGTGTGTGTGTGTGTGTGTGTGTGTGTGATGTGCGTGTGCGTCTCTGTGCGTGTGTGTGCGTGTGCGTGTGTATGTGCATGTGTGTGTGTGCGTGCGTGCGTGTGTGAATGCGTGAACAGGGAGAGGAAGAGGAATGGGGAGTGGAGAGAGAGGAAGGAGTGAGGGTCAAGGTCAAGTGGGTAAGAGGGAGGTGGAAAAGGCGAGGAGGATCCGCTGCCAAGCTGATTATCAAGTATTGCAGATCAGTGTTACAAATTGATCGACAGAAGAGCCTTCCCTCTCCCTCTCTTTCTCTCGCCCTTTCCCTCCATCTCTCTTTCTCTCTCTCATATATGTATACATAATATACATGTACACACACACACACACACACACACACACACACACACACACACACACACACACACACACACATATATATGGTATATATTATCCATTATTGTACATCCAGAACGTACAAACCTAACGTTTGTGTTTGTGGTGTGTGTGTGTGTGTGTGTGTGTTGTGTGTGTGTGTGTGTGTGTGTGTGTGTGTGTGTGTGTGTGTGTTGTGTGTGTGTGGTGTGTGTCTGTGTGTGTGCGTGGTGTGTGTGTGCTGTGCGTGAAGTGGCGTGTGGCGTGTGCGTGTTCGTTTTGCATACCCATATGCGTGAATGCCCACTCTCATACAGGCAAACACACGTGAGTAAGTGCCCTCCCAGGGTCTTAACAAGGAAGAGGAAAAGCACGGATTCAGAGAGCAAAGTGTCTGTCTCGCCTCCAGCCTCGTGTTCGTGAGCGTGGGGCGTCGGGGCTTCGAACCGCTGATTCCGTTTCAAAAGGGGGAGAGAACGGTTTCTAATGGGAAAGGCTAGATCAGTAGCAACTCGAGGAGGTGTCATGGCGTCTAATTATAATAAAAAAAAAACAAAAAAAACATGGGGTTTATTTTGATGACGTCACAAAATTTATGGATGCTTTGTGAATAGGGTCGATCAGTTTGGTCTCTTCGATTTTCAAAAAAGGATAGAAAATAATGATTTTAATGGTTATAGTTTCATTGAACAATCATCAAAATAGACGCCATGACACCTCGAGTTGCTACTGATCTTTCCTAATACCGCTATTCATCGTTTTCCAGCTTCGAATGTTTTCACTTCAGTGGTTGATCTTGCGCTATTCAAATAACGAGCAAATTGGGCGAACCATTTGCAACAACCAGCACACGTCCTACTCGTTGACATCAGATTTTCTTTTCTCTTTTTTACCTAAACGGAAAAACGGAAATGGAAACACTATTCCAATTCTGCCTTTTTAATTCCTCTTCATTTCATTTCCATTGCCTAAATCAATCTCAAGAGCAAAACAAATAAGGATCATTTAATGCTTTCTACTTCATGGAATACTATTCGATAGCATGTAATATAATTTCAAGACTTCTATCCGAGCTTGAATAAATAAACAAACAGATATAACCGTAAACATCTTATACGCATACAAAGTAAGAGAAAATATGAGCCGATGATACACTATGAAGCGCGTCGATTTTTTCCTGTAGTATCATCTTGTCTTTCAAAAATAAGCAAAGCTCCTGTCACTTATGAATAATAACGAAAAAAAACTTCAGTACCGGATTTGCACTTAGTTCAACACCCCACAATAATGATAAAATTGTTAAATAAATCCTAAATATAATATACACGAGTTTGAAACGAGACTCCTCGCCAGATAAGGCAAAATATATATTTCAAAAAAGACGAAAAGAAAAAAAATCCCACAAAGGGTTAATCCAGCTATCCTGATTTGCCCTCCCGAGCCACAATACCCAGGCGCACGTGGTCAGGTTAGGGAAATTTCCCTATCGTTTTAGCCCAAATTGCATTATACATGTAAATAACCTCATCTTCTGGGGGGGTAGTTTATGAAAAGAAGTGCACGCTCTAATACATCACACTAGCCCCGATTTCGCTGAGGTAATAGCCACTTGCCCGAACTTCTATTAACTCGACCTAAAATATGTAAAGTTCTAAATTTCACCCGAAAATATTTTATCCTCAAAACTGCAATAGTTTTGATTCTACTTCATGTATTGAACGATTAGGGATATGACGTATATGCGATACCAGATGATGGTGTGTATGATGTATGTATATGCGTATGGATGTTAAAGATCTCTGTCTGTCTGTATGTATGCGGGCTTGTGTAAAGCCTATAAATGCATGTATGCTTGTGTGTGTGTGTTGTGTGTGTGTGTGTGTGTGTGTGTGTGTGTGTGTGTGTGTGTGTGTGTGTGTGTATGTGTGTGTGTGTGTGTGTGTGTGTGTGTGTGTGTGTGTGTGTGTATGTGTGTGTATGATGTATGTATGTATGTATGTAATGTATGTTATGATGTATGTATGTATGTAATGTATGTATGAAATGAATATGAATGAAATGAATGAATGAATGAATGAATGAATGAATAACGACATTAATTAGTTATAAATGTAAATGTTGTATGCAAAGTGCTCTATACACATGCGCAAATGTAAGTGTGAGTGTCTATGAGGTCTTTGAGAATGAGTAATGTGGTGTGTGTGTGTGTGTGTGTGTGTGTGTTTAGGTGTGTTCGTGCGTTTATTCATTACGATATCCATACAGAATACCCTATACGCACATTAATATGCAGTACCCAACGCATACACTACGCGTACTTTCACAAACACTTTCAGAATACGTAATCCCTGTATCCCCACAGCTACCCGACAGACCGTGACGAATCGAATGAAATAAACAAAGGTATTGACATCAGCAAACAATAATGACGTCGGAAGTAATCAACGCAACGCGCCCACGCCCACGCCCGGACTACGCAAAGCAGACAGCAGAACCAACAGAGCCAGCAGGAAAGAAAAGAAAAAAAAAGCAATATTCAGCAAAACATCAAAACTCTTAAAAGGATTTAATACAGCCCACAAACTCTCCTGGAAAACATCTTACATCAATTACTAGTTAATTCCTCAACAACGCGCGACGCAAGGATAACAGCAGGATCAGGACCAGAAGAACAGTATATAGCAGGAATATAAAGGCCTCAAAGGGGGGGGGGGTGAGGGTGACACAGGGCTGAAACCTAGCTTCGGTCAGCAGGGTCCTGTAAAACGCCACCGAGGGTCATTGTTATGGACCATTCCTCAATAACGGGCGAGAGGCGGACAATTGGGTGAGCAAGATCACGTTCATGTCACGGCACCAACGGCCCCCCCCCTTTTCAGTAACGGGACGCCCACGGTAACCTCCAATGGTCCATGGCCGTGCAAGGGTATGCTAATATCCCACTCCCTTTCAAGCGTTTGACTCTGCGACGTCATCTGTATGATTGATGCAGGGTAAGTACTCTTGAACTTGTGGTAAGAAAAGATTGTTTATTCGAGGATTATGTTGGAGTGTATATTACTTTGTGAGAAACATAAATCGTAGATTCGCTCAGCCTTTGTCAGCTTATGGACACGACGGGCGTGCGTTAAGAAAGGCATCGCACAGCCCACCGGTCTCTTCTTTCCTTTTCGTCTTTTACTCTTTCTGTACAATTTATTCTCGTCCATAGCATCACACGTCATCATCGCTACTGTCTATCTAACTCTCCTCGTCTCTCTCTACTCTCTTCATCTCAACTCATCTCCCTACCCTCATCTATTTCTATCTAAATTTGAGAATGCTACCTCAGAGTAATCACTGAGATGATCATAACGACATGGCTCTCTCTCCTTTTCGATAGACTCTCTCTCTCTTTTGCATACTGCTCGTCGTTCTCTGAAAATACTCTCATCTCTCTATTACAATTACATCCGTGCTCTCTCTCTCTTTCATACCTCTCTCTCTGCTCTCTCTCTACTTTCTTCTCTCTTCTCTCTCTCTCTCCTCTTCTCTCTCTCTCTCTCTCTCTCTCTCTCTCTCTCTCGCTTCTTTTCGCTCTCGTGTATGATCAACATGTGTGTGTTCAAAGCTGAGCTTTGGATGTTGCGTCGAGGAAAATCCCCCCTTTGTTGATCTTGTACTAATCCGGTGAAATCGTCGCGCACCCCAACCCTCTCTACTCTGTTCTTCCTTCTTCCTTCTCTCTTATCTCTCCTCTTATTTGCCCTCGCTCTTTCCTGTCCTGTCACTCCATACTTATCCCCGGGCTGTTTGTAATGGATGAAGGATCGTGTCTATTCAGCCTCGCTTCTCTGTTTGCGGTGGCGATGGCTGGACTATGTGCATCTCGCACTCGATGGGTCTGTCCGTCTGCCCTCCGTCATCTCTCTGCCTGTTACTTCACTCATCGAGCGATAATTCAGGAATTTTGCCAGTTGCTCAAGATAGGATTCCCTTTTATATTGTTCTCCCTAATGTTCTGCCATGTCTCCCCGGTCTCTTTACTACAGTTTCTCAGTGCTCCAATCTATACCTCTTTGCTCTTTGTTCCATCGTAACCACAAATCGCGCTGCGCTTTACAACACGCACAAAAAAAACGTACACGTTTACATGTGGTTATATATTCCTCCTATGTATTGTCCAAGAAAAGAAAAAGAAAAGAAAAGAAAAGAAAAGAAAAGAAAAGAAAAGAAAGAGAAAAGAAAAGAAAAGAAGGGAAGAAAGAAAAAGAAAAGAAAAGAAAAGAAAAGAAAAGAAAAGATAAAGAAAAAGAAAAAGAAAAAGAAAAGAAAAAGAAAAAGAAAAGAAAAGAAAAAAGAGAAAAAGAAAAGAAATAAGAAAAGAAAAGAAGAAAAAAAAAAAAACACACACACCAACTGCAACAGAACCGTCTTCGCGCAAATAAACATAAACAACAACAGGAACAATGACAGTGGGCGTTCTCGAAAGCCCTTTATGACAGTAATGACGCATAGCTCACGCCACAGCAACATCCAACAAGTAGTGTGGAGACCTGTGCCCACGCCCCATAGAACACCACCTCCACTGAAGTCCTCCCCCCCCTCCACGCCCATCAATCTTCCATCTCAATAAAAAGACAAAAAAGTGAACGAAATTAATTAATAATAATAATGATCATGATAATACTACTGCTGAAGTTATTAATTCCATCAAATGTGCTTTTCAACTGTCTCTCTCTCTCTCTCTACCGTGTCAATGGTTATCTTTCTTTGGTGCCTCTAAGATGAAAAAAGGGAATTTTTAATTACACGTTGGAAGAAGTACCACGCTAACCTTCACGCGAATCTCACCCTTACACATAAAAAACTATCAGCGGGTAATCATACCTGAAGTCGAAGAAGCCATAATTATCAACGTCTCAAAAAACTTGCATGATCAGACGCGGCGAGGAATGTATTAATGATCGGAGGAATATACTCTAAAAAAACACTGGAAGCGGAACGATTGCACGTAAAAAAAAGGTCATGATTCGATCTAATAGAGTCGATCGGCGAGCAGTGTCCATTTCATCAGATGGAGGCAATTTGCTATGTTGGGTATTCAATAGATGTGCGCACAAGAACAGAAAAAAAAGAAAAAATGCATAAAAAAAATAGAAAAAAAGGATCATTGATTTTCAATTTTCACATTCTTCGATCTGCACCGCCATTCACGCATCCGCAGCATCTTCACGGTGATGATAAACCACAGGAGACAGGAGCATCACTCGGCAGTACGAACGACCAGCGCACACACGCTTGCCGGAGCGCGGCCACAGGACCCTCGGGACCAAACGTCGCGTGTGAGGACGAGACCAGAGTCGAAAGACAGTTCTGATGACATCACCAAATAGACGTTACAAGTGGAGTAACGTAGTTGTGGTGTTTAGGCTTTGGGTAGGTCCTGGGGTCGCGTGAGGACGTAGGATGAGAAGCGGACAGTTAGGAAAAGGGATGGGATAAGGAGAGAAGAGGGGAAACAGAGGTGGGGGTGAAGAAGGTAAAAGGGTGGGCAGTGGTGAGAGGTTAAGGAAGGAGGCGTATATAAATGTAGATAAAGGGCGAGGTGAGAAAGGGGAGGGAGGGAGGTCAACAAGCAAGTAGGTGGAGGAGTGCAATTGCGCTAACGAAGGAAGGGGGCCGGAGTAGAGGTGGGATCAGGGTTATGGTGTCCCAGAGTCTTCGTTCAGTAAAGGAATTGCATTAAGGATTCAGTTCTGCTAGTGTTGTCTGGTGAAAATTTTTTGCCGAGAAAAAAAAATCTGTATGAAAAAAGAAAATGTAGTTTGTGTTGAGAATAGTATTGCCGATAGAAGTCCTGTTGATTTATGCGTTTTATGGGTATTAATGGTTGCGTATTCGGGTGCAAGGGCGCATCTTTCCTGGAGGGCCCGTAGGGCTGAGGAAGGAGGCACATGTGTCTGGTCGCGAGGAGGGTGTTCTCGTGGAGCGTGAAGGAAGGGCGGAATGTGGAGGAGGAGGTAGTAAGAGAGAAGGGGCAGGAGGGGAGTGCGGAGAGAGGGATGAGGGAGGAGAGATAGGATTGATTGTAGAGTGTGGAAGATAGGAGGAAGAGGAGGAGGGGAGAAAGGAAGGAAGAAGGAAGCAGGGGAAGGAGGGGGAGGAGGGTCGATCCTGCGCACACTACCGCACAATGGCTACGGACTCTGCGCATGCAATTACGAAGCTGCTATCCTTGTTCCTGTTAGATGAAGCTTGGCTAGGTGGTGAATGATACCCTTCCTCCCCCGTCTGCACCCCTTCATCCCTTCTTTTTCCTTCCCTTTCCCTTCCCCTCTTTTCTTTCTCTCCTTCGCCGTATTTGCCTGGCATCCTCTATTTTTTGGTATCTGACTTGTGTGCGTGCCTGTATGTTGCTCTCTTGCCCTGTGTCCCAGTGCACTGTTTTTTGTCCTTTTGTTTGATCATTGTGTGTGCTGTGACTTACTGATTTTAGTTGTGTTGACGGTGTCAGTGGGTCCTATGAGGGTAGTTCACTCATGCATACGTTTTCCGACCTACCTCCTGCATCCTCAGTTTGTTCCATCGTGTCACCATGTCGTTGTTATCGTGTCCTGTTTGCTTGTTTCCTACTTAGGCCCTGCCTTCGTCTCTCCTTCCCTCTGTTTTCTCTTTAACTTCTTTCTTTTCCTTTCTCTGTCTCTCTCTTCTTTCCTCTTTCTCTCTCTTTCCTTTCTTTTCTCCCCCCCCACTCTCTCCTTATTCTCCTCTCCTCTATTTCTCTTCTCTCTGCTCCTTCCTGTCCCTCCCTAATTCTTCTTTTTCCCGTCTTCTTTCCGTCTCTCTACCCCTTTCCTCCTCTTCTCCACTTATCAATTACTCTCTTCCCTTCTCACTACCCTCCTTCCCTCTCCTTGTCCTCTTCCTATTCTTCTTCGTTTTCTTCCGTTACGCCTCAACGTACCTCCTACGTATATTCTGCTTATTCTGTCAGAACTCGCTTTGCTCCTTCCCTCCTCTATTGTTGATATCAACTGAAGATACTCGATCACTCCTCCCGCGCGTCCTTGTGATTGCTTCTCCGTCACCCTTCCACCCCGTTCCTCCCTGATTCTTCCTACATTTCTGAGCCTCTTTTAGTGTATTTCAGTACAGTGGCCCCTCCTCGCATTCCCTCCCCTCTCCACTCCCTCGGATTGAGTAAATAAGCAGGATAAGATGTAAATAATTAGGAAACTCAGTAGATGCTATTACTTTGCGGAATCAATATTGTCTCATAATGTTACCCTACAGGGCTAGCGAGGATACTGATCAGAGAAGAGAGATGAGAGAGGAGTGGAGAGAAGAGAGAGAGATTGTTGAGAGAGAGGAGAGAGAGATGTAGAGCGGATGATGCGGAGATGGAAGTAGAGAGAGAGAAGCAGAGCAGAGATATGAGGGAGAAAAATATAATATAATCTAACTATAATACTATACTTACTATATCATATAATTATAGTACTAATATATATTTGTTCCTATGATATCATCCTTATCTGTCTGCTGTACCACATTGCGCATCGCTTCCCTCCCATCCCTCGTCTACTGCTCTTCTATCCTCTTTCAATTCTTGAGAGGTGACATGACTGGCCTTAATCTGTGTGTGTGACTGTCTGTAAATATATATATGCTGATTTACTCCTTCTCTTTTGTCTTTACGGACCTCTTCTCTCTTTCTCTCTCTGCCTCGCTCTCTTTCGTTCTCTCTCTGGCCTTCTTCTCTTGGTCTCTCTCGTCGGTCGTCCTGTGTTGCTCTCGCTGTTTCTACTCGTCTCATCTCTCACTGTCTCATGCTCTCAATCCTCATCCTGATGCTCTCTCTCTCTCGTGTCCTTTTCTATTGATTCTGCTCTCTTAATCTCTGTGTCTCTCTACTCTCTCTATACTCGTGTGGTGTGTGTTCGGTCTCCTCTTCGTCTCTCACTTCTCTCTCTCTCGTCGCTCTCTCTCCTCCTCTCTCTCTCTCATTCTCTCTCTCTCTCTTCATCTCTTCTTCCTTCATCTCCTCTCTCTCTCTCTCTCTCTCTCTCTCTCTCTCTCTCACTCTCTCTCTCTCTCTCTCTTAGTCTAGTCTGTCTCTTCTCTGTCTCTGCTCCTTCTCTCGTTGCTCTCTTCTCTCTCTCTCTCTCTCTCTCTCTCTCTCTTCTTCTCTCATCTCTCTCTCTCTCTCTACTTCTATTAGAGTATAGTATATCCTATCTATCTCATCGTACTCTTTTCGTACTCTGATCTATTCTATCTATCTCCTTCTGCTCTGCCCTCGCACAGATAGACCTCGCTTGTGAACTTGTCTTCAAGCCTCCATGGCAAGGCCGTAAGCTGTTTGCTTCCATTTCTGTACCTGTCTTTTTCTTTTCTTATTCTATTTCTTTTCCTCTCTTTGCGATCTCGGTATGTCTGTCGTGTTCGATTTTTCTGTATGCTGTTGTGCCTCCCTTTTTTTTTTCTTTCGTTTTTGTTTCAATTTGTCCAGTCATTGTCTCTTGATATCTACTCTATTATCTAATCTATCCTATCGTAGACTTATCTATTTATCTATTGTCTGATTATCATGAATGTCAGTATATATACACTACTTAATCTATTATCACTAAACCTTATTGACGTAAGGCAATTCGTGAACTGACAAGTAACAGGTGACCATAATATTGTACTAAGTGAGAATAATAGTACATAATAAATGAACTCAATAATGTGATTGATAATACAATGATCAATAGTTTGACTGAGACGTATATGTTTCTCCATATATTAAGTATCGATATCTCAGTTATATATGTATATACTGATCACTAATAATACCTAGTATTATTTAGCATCAAAGCGAGGATACTACTAAGTAAGTAAAACTATTATAATATATTTCTAAATTCATATTATACTAATATTTGGCGTGCTAAATTATTATTGTAATATAATCATCACCCTAAAATACCTCCAATTATAGGATATGACTCACACCTGCCCCTCCTGCTTCATATATTAGTGTAAATATATCCAATAATTTTATATTATATATTGATAATTACTATTTGACTATATATAATTATGATGTATTATATTATTATAAATTTAAACTTGTACTAACACGTTTTCTATTATGTGAGATCTAATGACTATTCTTACTCTGTTCAAATAAAATGGATATATATACTACTTATGATATTTATGTATATAGTTTGATAGCAGCTATATATGTATAACTAGAATGGTTCATAAGGCATTTAATTTATTATTAACAAGTTATTCACTATATCTAATATTTATAACATTCTATCATCAATACATAGCTATACTTACTATACATTATTAATATATTCTATTATTACTTCATATCTTCGTTACTCTCATGAGGGCTCATATATATATATATTATATACCACTTGATCGATAATCATATAATACCTAACTACTTAATTTAATTTATCCTAATTTTTCTAATTTTTCTATTCAGGACTTCTTTATACTCTTTTTACTCTTCTTTTATATATTACTCTCTTCTCTATCTCTACTCTTTTTCTTCTACTCTCTCTTATTCTACTCTTCTCTCTACTATCTCTCTCTACTTTCATGTCTTGTATCTGCTTCTTCATCTCTCTCTCTCTCTCATATCATATACCTCTCTCTCTCTACTTTTCTTAACTCTTTTCGCTCCTCTTTCATCCTTATGCTCTTTTGTGTGATAAACATAGCAGTTAATACGAAACTCAATATTATACAGAACTCATGCGCAAAAGTGCCAATCGCTTCCACTATTCACAATAATCATGATAGAACGCATCAAAGACAAAGGGGGGGGATTTTCCCCAACGATTAACATATCCTCTAATGCAGTATAAGAGTGACTTCCTCTTGATCAAGAATCGGCGATCCTTTAATAATTCTGATTAAGTTGCGACAACGCGAGTCAGAATCGTGCAGGAATAATATGATAATCAAAAACATGTTTACGCGTATACATAGGCACATAGAGGATACACAACACACACACACACACACTACACACACACACACACACACACACACACACACACACACAGCACACGCACACGACACGACCGACATACACACACGACAGAGCACACGCAAGACACACACCAACACACACCACAGCAGCACACAACAGACACGACGAGTCAGAGCAGCAACCAGCGGCACACAGACACACACAACACACAAAGACACCCACTTTACTTCTAATTCTACATCACTTACCCACGCCTTTCCTCACACACTCTCGCCCATCATACCTACTACTGTTAGCCTTTGCACTAATGATATATATTACACGATATAAAATGACCTAGCGTTCTCTAATTAAAACCGATCAAATTTAGCACCTAGTAAGTAATTATTGTACAAATCCCGCATGTGAGACTATCCGCCCGTCTTGATTAGAAATAAGTCGTCGGGCGTGATGATGACATATATTCTCCCAAATTGTGTCTCGCCCCCCCCCCCCATCGCGCAATTCGGCTAAATTCATCTAAAACATAATGTTCGGCGTACAGTATCTGTAGCTGTACTATGAAATCCCTGCTTGATTCTCATGCTCAGCTGACGTCGACGCCATGCTCCTAACAAAGTCTTCGTTTGTCGAGGATATGACGGTTGTCCATTTTGTCTGATGTTGTGTGTGTGTGATATGCCCAACATCTTGTAGTACACTAAACTGAGTATGTATATGTGAGTGGCAGGTCGGAAGTTAATCCAGGCCCAAGTTATAAAAGTAACTATGATGACTTTATACCTGGATTCTGTTCTTGGCGTGTAGTTTATGCAGTATTATAAACTAATGTACCAAGAACCAAGTAAACATTGATGAAATTATTATTATTATCATACTCTTATAGCTGTTATTTCAATAACAGGTTAATAATGTTAAATCAATATAAAGATTACAAAAACAACAGCAATAACAAGTAGCTGAAGGCAAAGATGGTGATGCAGAAATGTGTGCAACAATGAAAATAAATATCATATATAGTAAAGTAATGCAAAAAAGTATCTGAAGATCTTGATATCTAAAATTGGTGGCTGGTGCTGATGTGCGTGGATGAGGATAAACCACATCAAACGCACACGCATGCAACGCAACGCATCGCCATGCACGCACACACGCACATGCATCGCATCACACTCACACATCACATATCAATCACAGCTACATCGCCACACACGATCACACACTCAGGCTACACACACACACAAATCAAGTACTCATGTATGTTGGTATGTACATGTGAGAGTATAGTAATATGTAAATATGCGATAGGATATAAAGGTAGTACCTACCTCCAAATAGATATAGTATATATTGATATATATATAAGTAATGGACTATATATATAATTATACATATCGACATGTGGTATATGGTTTGATGTGTTGTGTGTTGTATACACAAGAGAGAGGATGACGAGATGGAGAGATTTGTGAGTGGGAGAGTAGTGAGAGGAGAGGGAGAGCGGACGCAGGAGAAGGAGAGGGAGAGGTGAAGGAGGGGGAGTGAACAGAGGGGAATGGCAGGACGAAGTCGAGATGAAGGGACAAAGAGGAGATAGAGAGGGCAAGAGAAAGATGAGGAGAGAGAGGAAGCAGCAGACGTGAGACCGAGAGAGAGAGGAGAGGAGAGAAGACGGAGAGTGAGTAGAGGGAAGAGAGAGAGAGAAGAAAAAAAAAAAAAAAAACGGAAAGAGCAGGAGAGAGAGAGGGAGAGAGGGAGAGGAGAGGGCAGAATGGAAGCAAGAACTGTATTAGAAAAGAAAAGGAAGGGAGCAGGAGCACGGAGAAAGGGAGGACTCACAAAACAGAAGCAACCAGGGTGGTCGAAGGGGGGCCTAGCAGACATGAGAAAGGGAAACATCAGGAAATTCTAGATGCCAAGAAAGAAAATTATCCCTTCGAAGAGAGGTGGTACGACGGAGCTTAATACGAGAGACTATGAAAGAGCATAGACAAGACGGAAAGAGGGTGAGAGTGGGCAGAGGTTGTGGCCCATAAAAACACACCTAGGCTAGTGATTTTTTGCATTGATTTAAACAAACCAAGGAGCAAGTTAGGAGAGATCATTATTCCGAAGCAAGCAGGCCACCCAGCATGAAGCAAGAAACTGCAGGGGGGAGGTGGGGGCGAGAGAGGGGAGGGGAGGGGTTGGGGGTAAAAGGTGGGTGGGGAAAGGGGGAGGAGAAAAAGTGTTTCACCTCAGCAAACAAAGGGATTAAGGAATGAGACGGAGAAACATGTGCAAAGAGTGCTAGGGAAGGATAAATTAGGGAGGGATGGGGAAGGGGGGAGGAGAGAGGGTGGAGGATGAGAAAAAGGGTGAGGGGAGCAGAGAGGAATGGAAAAAAGGGAGGGAGGGAGGAAGGAAAGAAAGAAGGGAGAGAGAGATGGGGGTAAAAGTAAAGATCAATGTGAGAGAAGACAGGAAAGAGACGAGAGACGAGAGGAGAGAAGAGAGAGAGTGACGAGAGAGAAAAGAGGAGAGAGAGACGGAGAGAGAGAGAGAGAGGAGAAAGAGACAGAGAGAGAGGAGTGGGAGAGAAGAGATGACTGGGGGATGAATGGAGTGGAGAGAGAGACGAGAGAGGAAGAGATAGAGAGAAAGGGAGAACAGAATGGAGAGAGACGAGGACTATATTCCTTTGTGGTACAATCTACGTATCCAACCCACCGAGTGATAAATGGAAAGACAAGTTGCTGAGGAAGGTACCCCCTTGAGACCGCTAGCTAATTCACGGCTGACGGCGCACACCATATTGACAATGGCAATTAGTTACTTGTTTCGCCCGTATTTTTATCATATAAGCCACGATCATTCACTTGAGATCAACCAACTTAGAATCGTTACATTAGCTCAGGTAAAAAGGGAATTCATACAGTCTACCTTAGAGGTAGTTGTGTCAAAGTTCCCTGGAGCAGTCGTGCGAAGTGTTGTTCAATGGATAATCATATTAAGGGATTGCTTGAATTACACAATGGAAATAAATTGAGACTATGTGATCGATTTTTTTGTTTTGTCGATACTATAACTTCATAAACTTTCTCTTTCGACTTAGCGACGTCAGGACATAGCCGCTGAATTCATCTTAAGCGAATGAACTGAGAAACTCTTACTTAAACTAAAACCCACTAGCTGTCAAGGGTAGGGATTGAATGGTGGAGTGATAAATCATCTTGATGAGTCGGGAAAAATTCGCGAGAAGGGCGGAAGAGACTCTACAATTCCACCAGCCCTATATAGACAGGGAATGAAATAAGGGTCACGAAGCCCAAGGAAAAGACCATCTTGCGTCCATATATCGCAGGAGTTCGCCGCAACGAGCCTCAAGCCACGACCAGAGCAAGGAGGATCTAACCCATGCCGGGCTTCTTCCTGTCGAAAGCGCTTCGAGATCGGGCGGCGAATCTAATACCCATATACACAAAACACTACATCTGGATGGCCGAGTCGTCGAATCATGCTGTTATGGACAACGGGGGGAAAGGGGGGGAAGGGGAGGGAAGGGGGTGAGCTCGATCGCTGGCCCCGTAATAGCACACTCGCCATCATTGCCAATTCAGCTGCGATGCTTTTTATATTTCATCTTCTTTCACCGCTGACAGCAACACTTTTATAACTCGGGGAAGTTGGATACGTTTTAGACTCGTCGTTGACGTTTCTCTGACAACTGCGGACTTTTGTCCCTTAACTTAGACCTTCAAATAGCCTCTGTATGATGTTTCTAGGCTGTGATAGGTAAGCAAACATTGTCTAACACTTACTAACTTACAAATAAAAAATGTATGCATATATTCATACATTCACACACACACACACACACACAACAACACACACACACACACACACACACACACACACACACACACACACACACACACACACACACACAGCACACACACCACACAACTGAACCTCAGCGGCAAAAATAAATCGGTTTCCCTCTTGTTTGCATTGTATTCCAGAGAAGTTCAAAGCGATATTTGCGATGACACTAGCATAATCACCCTTTGCTTCCCTGGTTTAATGAACTAATTGGACTTGCCACCAAGATTAATCAGAAAATAATCTAAAATTAAGCTTATTAACAATGAAAAACGTATCGTTTGCCAAGAAGAAATATACTGCTTTAACTACACGTTTATGCAAACAATTTAATAACGACTGTTATTAATTTCATAATGCCCTTGTAATTCTCTCAAACAGCTTACCTGTGTGTCTCATCTGCACGCGAGAGATGGCATGACAGTACAAATTAGAAAAATGAGTTCTGGTGCGTTGTGTACTCACGTCTGGTTACAGGTCAGGTTTCTTACCTGGAAGAGAAAGAAAAATGGTATAAAATTTGTTTACATATGAATATCAATCTGAATTAGTGTTTGTAGACATGTACTGCACACATACACAACACACACACACCACACACACACACAACACACACCACACACACACACACACACACACAGCACACACACACACACACATCCCCACCCCCACACACACACATTCCCCACGCACACACACACATCACTTTATACTATATACATATAAGTATACATATACATACATACTTATAGAGAGGCAGATATACAATACGAATACATTCCATAGCATGACCGGTTTGCCTTACATAAGAGAATTCGGGTATATGTGCACACTCAGGCGTACACACCTGCTGCACCACAACGCATTTGCTCTTGATTTAATCGAACTGATGACTCACACTCTCTAATTGCAAGTGCTAGCAACTATCGTAAGTCCTTAAATGATTCGTCTTCATGATCACGTACTCCTTTTCATCATTTGTTTTATGGTAATTGCCGTGCGTGTAAGTTTCCTAAGGTACGGGGAGTATGTAATATGCTTTTAAAGGTGAGTTTGGTGTGATCGAACAGGTATCGCGTTCTTTTGCTTTGTAGTTATGTTGGTAGAGTACGATCATATTCTCACTCTCCCTCTTCCTCTCCCTTCCTCTCTGTCCCTGTCTTTCTTCCCTCTCTCTTCCTTCTTCCTCTCTCTCCTTCCACCCTCATCTCTCACTCCCCCCCCTTCCCACTGCCCACCTCTCCCTCTCTCTCACGCCCCCCTCTCTTCTCGTTCCCTCCTTCTCTTCCTCGTCCTCTCGCCCTCTCTTCCTCGTCCTCCCTTCCCTCTATCTCCCCCCTTTTCTCCCCTCCCCCTTCGTCTCTTCTCCCTCTTCCCACTCTCTTCCCCGCCTACTCGCTCCCCATCGTTTACAGGAACCAATAAACCAAACACACTCGAGAATGGGCTTACATTATGAAAGGTGTGGTCCGCTGTAGTGGCAAAGCAGCGCTGTCTTCATTTAACCAGCGTTTCTTCGTATTCAGCTGGTTTGATTGTGTGACTGGTAAATTCCCACTGGATTAAAGGTGTCGTTTCTATTACATTACCATGCTGTAGCAGAAGGTCTGGTTGATTCGTGCGTATAAAATTGCGCTATATTTGAACCAAGGCAGACGCGACGAGAGAAAGGGATAGAGCAGAGAGAGGAGAGATGAGAGAGATGATAAGAGATTGAGAGGAGTGAGGAGAACTTGAGAGAGAAAGAGACCCGATGACGAAGAGAGAGGTAGAGAATGAGCAGAGAGAGTAGGCAGGAGAGGGAAGAGGGAGAGGCGAGGAGGAGGCAACAGAGACTCGGAAGACCGGAGCGGCCAGAGAGTAGAGACGAGAGTAAGAGAGAGAGACAGAGATGCATGTGAGAGAGTAGAGTGG
>NW_020870803.1:56399-63899 GCF_003789085.1 Penaeus vannamei
ACAACACAAGCACAGATCCAACACACACATCACACACAACAGCACACACCCACACACACACACTCTCACACGGACACACACCAACACACACACAACACACACAAACACACAAACACACACAAACACATCAACACATCCACATCATATAGATACACACATACATTGCATATGAATCACAGCTCACTCCCCCTCCCACCCTTCTCCCCCCCTCCTCTCCATCTCCCACCCCCCACCCCCCTCCTTCCCGGACCAGTTTTTGGCCCCCCCTTTGTCCCCCCCCCTTCCAGTACCCCTTCCGCGAGATGTATTTCGGAGATAATTTTAATTAGGCGACTCCTTTCCCCCACCCCACCCACCCACCCCCCCCCCCCACTCCACCCACCCCCACCCCCCCCGATAAAGAGCGGAGTGAAGTTAGTTCATGCGGAGTGATTTCAGCAAAAGGAGGAACTCTTGGGCTCTTTATGTGTGACCCGGTGGCGAGATCCCGTCCAGAGTTGAAAAGCGAGTTAGATGGATAGATTAAGGAACTTTATAGGATAGATTAAGGAATTTAGATGGATAGATTAAGAGAACAGATACGGAGGATAGTTATGGGGGCCGCTCGGTGTGTTTTCTCATACGCACTTGTAGGTGTTTGCGGACACATACATATGAGTGGATATGTGTGTTGTGGATGTGTATATAATGTGTGTGTGATAAATAGATATAGATATCTGAATATATATATTTATGTATATAGATATAGATATATAGATATATTTGTGTATATATATATACAATATATATATATATATATATATATATATATATATATATGAAAAATATATGTATAATATGTATGTATGTATGTATGTATGCATGTATGTATAAGCATATAAGAAGAAAGAAGAAAAAGACGAAACAGAAGACGAAGAAAAAGAGGGGGGCAGGGCGGGGTGGGGGTTGGGGGGAGCCAGGCCGAGGGGCGTCTCTGCACACCCCCACGGCGACCCACGAGCCCCGTTGCAGGAGAAGGAGCCGTGACTCAGCAGAACCAAGGGGGGGGGGCGGAACAGCAGATGGAGGAAGGTCTGGAGGCAGAGCAGGGCGGCGGTAGGATGCGGGAGGCGAAGGCAGGATCGCGTAGGGCGGTTAGGGGGAGTGGGAGTGGGAGGAGGGAGGGAAGGGGGAGGGAGTGGGAGGGGGAGTCTAAGGGAGGGAGTGGGAGGGGAGGAGTCCACAGGCCCGGACACGGAATGCGACGTGGGCTGGGGCTAGGAGGGCTAGAAGGGCGAGGAGCTAGGGATGCGCCGCGGTCCAGGATGCAGGCCAGGAGACAGGAGGCTGCAGGATGTAAGGTGACGTAAGGCGGGTGACGACCTAGTGAGCCGAGGGACGCAGGACGCACGCCCAGGATGCGATGACGCGAGGCCGAGGTCGGGGAATGGGCGTGAGGATGACGCAGGCCGCCCGTGCTCAAGCATCCTGCGCCCTCGTCCTGGATGAGGGCGAGGAAGGCGGGCGAGGGTGGGCGTGCGGGCGTGAGGCGAGCGGGCGCTTGTAAACAAACAAGAGGCGAATTTGATGAGGGCGCGTCTCGGCCCCATTCATCACCTCGCGGGCGGCGGTGGGCGGGCCTGTGCTTCCCTGCCTCGCCCCCCCCCGCCCACGCCCACGCTCCCGCCCACCTCGAGGGGGTCACGCCCATCGCGAGGAGCGCCTTCCGGAAGCGAGAACACCCCTGAGGCCGCCACCGCCACTCCTCCTCCGCCCCCATCGCCCCCCCCTCGGGACTCGGAGGAGCTGCTCAGGATGCAGCCACGACCGCCTCCTTGTCTTCCTTCGGCCCGCCGGTGGAGCGGAGGGAGGCGGGGCTCTCACGCTTCGTCTTCCACCGAGCTGATCCACTTATCCACTTGCGCGTTCTCCACTTTTTTTTTTTTTTTTTTTTTTTTTTTGTCCAAGATGTATTGTCTCGACTATTCTTACACGCGCTCTTCTCCTCTCCATCTCTGTACTCCTGTCCCTCCTCCTCCTTTCTCTCCTCGTATACCACTTCCACCTCCTTTCCTTCTTCCTCCTCCACCAACTCCACCTCCTCTCCATCCTCTTGTTTCTCCCTCCCCCTCTCCCCTTCTCCCCCTCTCCCTCCTCCTCCACCTCCTCTACGGAAGAATTGGTGGATGAAGTGGGAGAGATGGTGGATAAAGGAGAAGAGGAGAAAGAGGGAGAGGGGGTAGATGCCGAGAGAGAGTTGAAGAAGAAGGTGGATGATGAAGAAAAGGAGGTGGAGAAGGGAGAAGGAGAAGAGTTGGACGAAATGATGGGGGTGGAGGTGGTGGGGGGGGAGATGAGGGTGGAGATGAGGGTTAAGATGAGGGTGGAGGTGAGGGAGGAGGGTGGAGAAGAGAGGGGGGATGAGGGTGATGGTATGAGAGAAGGGTGGAGATAGGGGAGGAGAGTGGAAGGTTCTATAAAAAGAATGAACCTCAAGATAAGTTTTTTTTCTTTATTTCTTTCTTAAAGGAATTAAACTTCTTTTTGCTAAGGGATCGGCACACTTTTAAGGGTCACTTAACCGGAACACACCCTTCATAGCTCGATAGGGTGTCCGTCGCTTCATAAAAGGGAGAGTGAAGTGGATGTGTGGAAAATGCAGTTTTGACTTTATTTTTTTAATTAAAGGGCGATGTCTATGTTTATTATTTTTATTTATTTATTTATTATTATATATTATTATTATTATTATTTGATATTATTTGTATTTATATTATTTGTATTATTATGATTTTATTGGTGATAGGGAATTATTATTATTATTATATTATTATTATATTATTTATATTTGTATTTGTTTTATATTTGTATTATTATGATTTTATTGTTGATAGGGAATTATTATTATTATTATTATTATTATTATTATTTGTTTTTGTCTTTATATTTGTATTATTTGTATTATTATGATTTTATTGGTGATAAGGAATAGGTGTTACATTTATGAATAGAAGTGTGTGGGAATTAGTAAATAAATATGATTTTTTGTGAGTGGTACGTAAATATATTATTGAATTGATGAGTAAATAATAGATGCATATGAAATAAATGAATGAGATAAATACACAAATAAATTACAGACAGGTACGTAAATGAATAAATAAGAAGAGATACGCAACAGATAGTTGCGTAAAATAAATAAACGATTTAAGAATAATAAACGATTAAAATAAACGTAAATAATTAATTAATAATAAACGTAAAATAAACGATTAAAGAAATACACAAATAAACACAGACATACCGACTCCTTAATAAATAAAATAAAAATATCAAGTAACGTAAATAAATAAATGAGAGAAATACACAAATAAACACAGACATACCGACTCCTTAATAAAAAAAAAAAAAAATATCAAGTAACGTAAATAAATAAATAAATGAAAGACTCGAAAATGAATAAAAACGAAAATATCAAATAAGAATAAAAATTAAAAAAAACGAAATATCAAAAAAAAAAAAAAAAAAAAAAAACACGTAAGAGGGACACTGTTCCTTCAAGAACACGACTCGAAAATAAACAAAAACGAAAATATAAAAAAAAGAATAGAAAAAAAACGTAAGAGGGACACTGTACTACAAGAACACATACCTTCTTCAGCGTCTCCAAAGTTATCATTACGTTTCTTAAGATTTGGTGCCACGGACTCTGAACCTGTGATTTGCGGTGCTTTACAAAACGGACTTTTGGCTTTATGTGGGGGGAGGAGAGGGGGAGTGGGGGGGAGGGAGGGAGGGAGGAGAGGGTAGGAGGAGGAGAGGGGGGGAGGGAGGAGGGAGAGGGGAGGAGTGGGGGAGGGAGGGAGGAGGGGGGTAGGAGTGGGGAGGGGGAGGAGGGAGGGAGAAGAGGAGAGGAGGAGGGCCAGGAGAAGAGGAAGAGGAGAAGAGGAGGGGGAGGAGGGAGGGAGAGGGGGAGGAGAGAGGAGGGAGGCGGAAAATATATAGGGTAGAAAAGAATAGAGAGAGAGAGGAGGAGGAGGAGGGAGGAGGAAGAAAGGAGAGAGAGAGAGGAAGAAGAGAGACAGAGACAGAGACAGAGACAGAAGGCAGACGGACAGGACAAAGAAAGAGCAGACAGACAGACAGGGACACAGACAGAAGGAGAAACAGAGACCAACAACCCCCAATCCCCAAGCGTTTAGGGCAAGCGAGAAAGGCATTGCTGACCCAAGACTGAATATGGGGAGAGACACGCCCCCTTCCCCGCCCACCCGCAACTCCTCCCCCCTCTCCTTCGCTCCCTCAGTCTTCCCAAGCCTCCACCTCCCCATCACCTCTCCTCCCCTCCTCTACCTCACCTGTCCTCCTACCTCTCACTCCCCTCTCCTCCCCCTCTCCTCCCTCCTCAATACGCCTCACCCTTCCTTCTCTCCTCCTCACCACCTCCTCACCCCACTTCCTCCTCCCGTCCTCTACTCATCCTCTTCCCTCCTCTTTCTCCCTACCCCTCACCTCCTTTCTCCCTCCAACCCTCACCGCCCTCCCTCTCCCTCCCTCCCCCTTCTCATCCCCCTCACCCCCTCACTCCCCCCCCCCATTACCCCACTTTCTCTCTCCTTACCTTCCCTCCCCCCCCCTTCACTCTCCTCCCCCACCTCCCTCCTCCCGACTCCTCCTCCTCTTCGAACCTCCTGTCATTTCCCTCCTCCTCCCTCCACTCCTCTCACTCTCCCTCTCCCCTTCACCACCCTCCCTCTCCTTCAGGAAATGAGAGTAGATTCTCCTCTCCTCCCTCACTCTTTGCATGACGGCCCTGCTCGTGTATTCTCGCATGACAGATGGCTCGCGCTGTCATCGCGAGGCAGTGGCCTCGTTTTCATGCAAGGCTTCGCGTCATGCGGGGGTTGGCTCGCGCTGTCATGCGGGGTGGCTCGCTCTGTCATGCGGGGGGATGGCTCGCGCTGTCATGCGGGTATGGCTCGCGCTGTCATGCGGCTGGCTCTTCTCCTCTCCCATCCCGATGGGCTAAGGAAAGAATACAAACATAATGGAAAATAAATAAGGAATTAAGGAGCAGTTGAAATTAGAGTGAATGGGGAATTAAAACGTAATGAATGTGGAATAAGGAAAACTGGCGAGGAAAAAGATGAAGGAATAAGGTTAATCGAGGTAAGAAGAGAATGAGAAAGGAGAAAAATGAGAGAGAGGAATGAAGATAAAGGAATTAAAGAAAAGCGAATAGAAGAATATAGATGAAGAAGAGAGGGAAGAGGAGAAAATATAGATAAAAATGGGAAAATCATAATTAACGAAGATGCCAATTATATTTGCAATAATGGAATGATAATGATAGTAATAATGATAATGAGAGTGACATTAATTGTGATGGTGTTTGTTATAACAATGGCTATGTTGATGTCAACGATAATGATAAAAGACTTTAATTATTGTCTCTTTTAGTAATGATAATAAATTGTTAACCTCCCCCTCCTATTCTCCTTCTTTTCTTCCTTACATTTTCTCGCATTATCTCTTTCTCTTACTCTCTCCTTCGTTCTTCCACAACTTCTCTCTCACTTCCATTCCCCATTCACTTCCACGGCATGTTCATCTTCTCCCTCTTCCTTCCTCTCCCTCCCTCTTCCCTCTCCCTCTCTTCTCTCCTCGTCCCCTTCCCTTCTCCCTTCTCCTCCTCTCCTTCCCCTCCTTCCCTCTCCCTTCTCCTCTCCTCTCTTCTTCTTCTTCCTTCTTCTTCTTCTTCTTCTCTTCTTCCCTCCTCCCTTACCTCCTCCTCCTCCTCCTCTCCTCCTCCTCTCCTCCTCCTCCTCCCTCCCTCTCCTTCCCTCTCCTCTCCCTCTCCTTCTCCTCCTCCTCCTCCTCCTCCTCCTCCTCCCTTCCTCTCTCCCCCCCAAAACATACGTCACTTTTTTATTTAATAGGATATTTTATTTTTTTCTCTCTCTCGACATAATGTAAGAGAGACAAACTACCGCCACTCTTTAAAAATACGGTTTATTTATTTATCTTTAATCAGCAACAAACGCTAATGAGGCCACTGCGCCTGTTCCCACGCGCATCTATAAGGCCGACGCACAGGGAGGTCCACGTCCATGCACCTCACCATCAAACTCCGAACCCTGATCCACTCATACTGCAAAGACCCCACGCTCTAGATCCGTCCACTTTCTATTGCCCCGTCTCCTTCATACCAACCCTAAGCTAATCCACCCCACAACCCCTCACATCCGCGCGCGTTTCCCCCGCGTTGTTGCCCTCCCATTGCATCCGCTTACCGGCTTTTGCTCTTGTTTCTGATTTTTTTCCCGTTCTTTTTTATTCCGTCATTGTTCATTTTTCTTCTTCTTGTTTTATTTTTCCTCCCTATTGTGTTTGTATTTTTCGTTGTCTGATATCTCCACCGGCTTGCACTACATTCTAATTTTAATCTTTAATAGACAACAAACGGTAAGGTGGAGGCTCACCTGGCTGTTCGCTGGGGATGGAGTCCACCCTCGTCGCCCCGCCCCACCCCGCCTTTGCGTTTTCTGTCATGCTCTGGTTGTCTGTTTTTTCCAACACTAGCCGTTCACATTATCTTCTATTTTAATTAGGTCATTCGATATTTTTTACTTCTCATCTTGTTATTATTTTTTTCTCTATTGTTCTTATTTTAGTTTTGGATATTGCGGTTTACGATTCTATTTGTCTTTTAATTCATATGGTCAACGAATACGCTAATATTAGGCTAGCTGGCTGGTTCGACGGGTAAGGAGTCACGCCATCAACCCGCTATCGGCCGGCACACACAATAATCCCCCGCCGTTCTCGCGCGTTTTTACTTCTTGCCTTTTACGTTTCGCACAGACGATGATAAAATTATGTTTTTATCGAGTTCGCGGCACAGCTACGCCGTCATATAGACTATTTTTTCTCACATTTGTCAATGAAGTCGCAGATTGTTATTATTCGTTCTGAAAAAATAACGTTGACATTATCGTCAATAGTATTATACTCACGCTAATTAAGTGGATTTTAAGTAATTATTACGTTTGGGAATAATTCGGTGAATATATTATTATTTGTCAATTTAATCCACACTCGGTATAATAGAGGCCAGCTGGCTGTGTTACGATGAGAGTAGGAGGTACCACCGCATGCACGCAAAACATACGCCCCAGCAAACCTCGCTCGATTTTCTTATTACCATACTTTGGTGCGGAGAATTTCTTCCGCGTTTTCTATTTTCTCAAGTTATTGTTTTTTTCTGTTTTTATTTTTCATCTTTGTGTTTTTATTTGTCTGCCTTTTGAGTTAGGATCTGTTCTATTATATGTTAACTTAATTCACTCTCATCCGTACATCTTCAGTCAGACATAAACCATTCCTCGGCATCTCTCTCTCTCATCTAAGCACCCTTCTCGTCGTCCTCGTCCTCTCTGCTCTCTCTCGTCTCTCTCCGTCTGTCAGCTCTCTTCGCGTCGCTCTTCTCTCTGCTGCATTAGCCTCTCTCCCTCCACTTCT
>NW_020870803.1:76399-79976 GCF_003789085.1 Penaeus vannamei
CTGTACAAAAAATTACGTTCGCCGGTATTATTACAAACCAGATGGTATGAGTTGCTGATTACATGAGCCTTATTGTCGATAATAATCCTATTTTGGCGCGGTTGTTGATATCAAAAAGGTTTTGAAAATGTTCTGTTTTTCTCTTTTTTTTCGTTTCACATGAATATCTTTCTTTTTTCTCATTCGCGAGTGTTTCTATTTCTTCTTTCTTCTCCCCCTTTCACTTTTCTTCTTGGTCTTTCCTTCACATTTTTCTCTCGTCATTTTTCTCGTCTCTTTCTTCTCCTTCGTTTCTTTTTTGTTTGTTTGTTTTTTTCTCTTATCTTTCGTTCGTTATCCTTTCTTCCTATCTTTGTAAATGGGGTTTGTCAAATATGGTGAGGGTTATAGTGCAGTCCTTCAGAGGCGTGTGGTTAATGTCCGTGTTCTTGACAAGGTCTATATAAGTACAGGTCTCGTCACTAAGCAACTCAAATTCTTACTTATATAGACGTTGTTTCTTGAGGGTAGGACAGGGGGTTGCCAGATCGGGATTAGTGTGTGGGTATTTCGACTTGACATTCTCTTGGGCATTATCGAATTGGAAGTATTTTTCGGTTTTTATTTCTCTGTCTTTCGGTCTTACGGTCTTTTTCTTTCTTTTCTCTTTTCTCTTTCTTTCTTTCTCTTTCTCTTTCTCTTTCTTTCTCTTTCTTTCTTCTCTTTCTTCTTTCTTTCTCTTTCTTTCTTCTTTTTTCTCTCTCTGTCTGTTTGTCTGTCTCTCTCTCTCTCTCTCTCTCTCTCTCTCTCTCTCTCTCCTCTCTCTCTCTCTCTCTCTCTCTCTCTCTCTCTCTCTCTCTCTCTCTCTCTCTGTCTGTCTGTCTCTCTGTCTGTCTGTCTGTCTGTCTGTCTGTCTGTCTGTCTGTCTGTCTGTCTCTCTCTCTCTCTTCTCTCTCTCTCTCTCTCTCTCTCTCTCTCCTCTCTCTCTCTCTCTCTCTCTCTCTCTCTCTCTCTCTCTCTCTCTATCCAATCTATCTCTCTATCTATCTCTTTATGTATACACATACAAACACACACACACACACACACACACACACACACACACACACACACACACACACACACACACACACACACACACACACACACACACACACACACACACATTCTCGCATCCTCTCATACAACCGACGTCAACCTTGACCTTATGCACGGAAAAGCGATCTGTAAACCCCCTCCCCCACCCTCCCCCCTCCTTCCCCCCTCCCTCCCCCCTCCCTCCCACCTTCCCCTCCTTCCCCCCACCCTCCCCAACACACACGCCCCCATCATCCCCCTCCCTATCCCCCTACCCACCCCTCCTCCCCCCCCCTCCTCCCACACATACCAGACTTACATAATGCATTTACTCGTGTACAGTTTTTTTTTTTTTTTTTTTTTTTTTCGTATCTGCCACCGTGGAATGTGTGTGTCCAGTGGCTAGGATCTTGGGCTGGTCTCCACCCCCCCCCCCCTCTCCTCCCCCGCACACACATATTCGTATTTATTGTTACTATTGTTGTTGTTGTTCTTATCATTATTATCTTTCCGCATCCTCATCATCTTCATCATCACCATCAACATCATCATCTTCATCAGAATCATATTCATCACCATCATCATCATAACCATCACCATTTTCACCCTCACCATCATTTTCATCATCATCACATCTTCATCATCACCACCACCATCTTCATCATCTTCACCCTCACCATCATTTTCATCATCATCACACCACCATCTTCATCATCTTCACCCTCACCATTTTTCATCATCATCACATCATCATCATCATCAGTACCATCATCACCCTCACCACCATCACCATCATCATCATTTTCATTATCACCACCATTATCATCACCATCACACCACCACCACCATCATCATTATCATCATCCTCCCCTCACCACCACCACCATCATCATCATCATCTTCATTATCACCCTCACCAACACCACCACCACCACCATCACTTTATTATATATCTTTTTTTAGTCGCGAAAATATCATCATCTTTCACGCAGCTTACTAGGTCAGTGTGTTGCAGGGTATAAAAAAAAAACTTTGAAGTTTGTGTCTGTTTGTCCTAATCGCTTCATGTTCTGCAAGACGTAACAAGTATCTTAAGAAAAAGGAAAAGAAAAAGAAAGAAAGAAAAAAAAGGTTTATATTAAGCTCTCTGTGTTTATATAATTTCGAATGACCTGTTTGTTTATTAGTTGCAGTAGTATGATTTATTTATCTTATTTATCTTTCTCTCTCTCTCTCTGTTCTTTCTTTTTTTTCTTTTTTTTTCTTTCGTTTTTTTGTTTATAGTCTTTCTTTCTTTCATTTTTCATTCCATTCTTTCTTTCGCTTTTGTTTTTAATGTTTCTTCATTTTCTTTCATTCTTTCATTTTTTTTCATTTTCTTTCATTCTCGTTTTCAATCTTTCTTTCCTATTTTCTTTCTTTCTCTTCATTCTTTCATTTCTTTCATTCTCGTTTTTAATTTTCCTTTTTTTCTTTCTTTTTCATTCTTTCATTTCTTTTTCATTCTCGTTTCCAACCTTTCTTTCCTCTTTCTCTCTTTCTTTCCTTTCTTTCATTCTCGTCCCCAACCCTTTCCCTTTCTTTCTTTCTTTCTTTCCTTCTCTCCTTTCTTTCACTCTCGTTCTCAATATTTCTTTCATTTTTTCTTTCTTTCTCTCATTCTCATTTCAACCTTTCTCTCCTTTCTTTCCCTCATTTTTTTTCTTTTTCTTTTTTTTTGTCATACGAAAAAGACTTGACAACGTCAGTCACTTCCAGGTAGTGTACCCAGCTGGCAAGGTCAACATATACGTACATACACACGCGTAAATACACACAACGTATATACACACGTACATACACACACATACACACGTAAATACATGTACATACACACAATGTACATACACACACGTAAATACACACGACGTATATACACACGTACATACACACGTAAATACACACAACGTATATACACACAGCGTACATACACACAACGTATACACAAGACGTTCATTTACACACGTAAATAGACAGATCACATAACACACGTAAATACACGCAATGTACATTACACACAACGTACATACAACACGTACATACACACGTACAATACACACACATAATACACAAGGTACATAACACACCGTACATACACAGTAAATGCACACAATGTACATCACACACGTAAACGCCACACAAACGTACATACACACAACGTACATACACATACGTACATACACATACGTACATATATATTCCCATTGAGGTTTATATATACATTTACATGCATATACGCATACGCATATATATGCACACACACACACACACACACACACACACACACACACACACACACACACACACACACACACACACACACACACACACACACACACACACACAGACACACACACACACACGCACACACACACACGCACGCACGCACGCACGCACGCACATCCGTCTTCGGCCTCACGCGCAGACATGGCTGAAGCAAATAGACAAACACTTGTTAAAGAGGAGGAGGAGGAGGACAGAA
>NW_020870803.1:88617-96117 GCF_003789085.1 Penaeus vannamei
ATATTTATGGTGAGAAAATGATGATGAATATTTATGGTGAGAAAATGATGATGAATATTTATGGTGAGAAAATGAATGATGAATATTTATGGTGAGAAAATGATGATGAATATTTATGCGTGAGAAAATGATGAGAATATTTATGTGTGAGAAAATGATGGTTGAAATATTTTATGGAGAGAAATGATAATTAATATTTATATCGGTGAGAAAATGATGATGAATATTTAATGGTGAGAAAATGATGAATGAATATTTTATGGTGAGAAACTGACTGATGAATATTTTGTAGTAAAATGATAATTATATTCATCGGGAGAAATGGATGATGATATTTATGGTGAGAAAATGATCGATGATATTTATTGGTGAGAAAATGATGATGAAATTTATGGAGAGAAAAATGAAAATGATGATTTATCGGTGAGAAAATGATCGAATGAATTATTTAGGTGAGAGAATATGATGATGCCTATATTTATGGTGAGAAAAATGTGAGGTGAGATGATTTATGGGTGATGAAAAATGAGGATGAATATTTATGTGAGAAAATGATGATGAATATGGTGATGATGGTGAGAAATGATGAATATTTATGGTGAGAAAATGATGATGAATATTTATGGTGAGAAAATGATGATGAATATTTATGGTGAGAAAATGATGATGAATATTTATGGTGAGAAATATGAGAAAATGATGATGAATATTTATGGTGAGAAAATGAATATGGTGAGAAAATGATGATGAATATTTATGGTGAGAAAAATGATGATGAATATTATGGGAGAAAATGATGATGATATTTATGGAGAGAAAATGATGATGATAATGAGAAAATGATGAATATTTATGGTGAGAAAATGATGATGAATATTTATGGTGAGAAAATGATGATGAATATTATGGTGAGAAAATGATGATGAATATTTATGGTGAGAAAATGATGAGAATATTTAGTGAGAAAATGATAATTAATATTTATGGTGAGAAAATGATGATGAATATTTATGATGATAATATCTATGGTAAGAAAATGATAATGAATATTTATGTGAGGAAAATGATTATGTTGAGAAAATGATGATGAATATTTATGGAGAGAAAATGATGATGATAATGAAATGATGATGAATATTTATGGTGAGAAAATGATTGATGAATATTTATGAAAATGATGAATATTTATGGTGAGAAAATGATGATGAATATTTATGGAGAGAAAATGATGATGAATATTTATGGAGAGAAAATGATGATGAATATTTATGGAGAGAAAATGATGATGAATATTTATGCGAGAAAATGATGATGAATATTTATGGTGAGAAAATGATGATGAATATTTATGGTGAGAAAATGATGAATAAATTATGGAGAGAAAATGATGAATATGAATATTTATGAAAATGATGAAATATTATGGTGAGAAAGATGATGATGAATATTATGAGAAAAATGAGAATGATGAAAATGAATGAATATTTATTTGATGGGTGAGAAAATGATGATGAATATTTATGGAGAGAAAATGATGAATAATATTATGGTGAGAAAATTGATGATGAATATTTAATGGTGAGAAAAATGATGATGAATATTCATGGTGAGAAAATGATGAATTATTTATGGTGAGAAAATGATGATAATTTTATGGTGAGAAAATGATTGAATATTTATGGTGAGATAATGATGATGAATATTTACTGGTGAGAAAAATTGATGAATATTCTATGATGATGAGGAAAATGATGATGTGATGAATATTGGTGAGAAAATGATGATGAATATTTTATGGTGAGAAAATGATGATGAATATTATGGTGAGGAAGATGATGAATATTTATGGTGAGAAAATGATGATGAATATATAATTATGGTGAGAAAATGATGATGAATATTTATGGTGAGAAAATGATGATGAATATTTATGGTGAGAAAATGATGATGAATATTTATGGTGAGAAAATGAATTGATAGAATATTTGTGGAGAGAAAATGATGATGAATATTTATGGAGAGAAAATGATGATGAATATTTATGGAGAGAAAATGATGATTAATATTTATGGTGAGAAAATGATGATGAATATTTATGGTGAGAAATGATGAATGATATTTATGGAAGAAAATGATGATGAATATTTATGGTGAGAAAATGATGATGAATAATTATGGTGAGAAAATGATGATGAATATTTATGGTGAGAAAATGATGATGAATATTTATGGTGAGAAAATGATGAATATTTATGGAGAGAAAATGATGATGATGATGAAATTTATGGTGAGAAATGATTATATTTATGGAGAGAAAATTGATGATGAATATTTATGGTGAGAAATGTAATGAAATATTTATGGTGAGAAAAATGATGAATTAATATGAATATTTATGGTGATGAAAAATGATGATGAATTATTTATGGTGAGAAAAAGATGATGAATATTTATGGTGAGAAAAATGATGGTGAATATTTATGGTTGAAAAAAGATGATGAATATTTATGGTGAAAAATGATGATGAATATTCATGGTGAGAAAAAGATGATGAATAATTATGGTGAGAAAAAGATGATGAATATTAATGGTGAGAATGATGATGAATATTTAATGGTGAGAAAATGATGAAGAATATTTATGGTGGGAGAAAATGATGATGAATATTATGGTGAGAAAATGATGATGAATATTATGGTGAGTAAAATGATGAATATTTATGGAGAGAAATGATGATGAAATATTTATGGAGAGAAAATGATGATGATATTTATTGATGGTGAGAAAAATGATGATGAATATTTATGGTGAGAAAATGATGATGAATATTTATGGTGAGAAAATGATGAATATTTATGGTGAGAAAATGATGATGAATATTTATGGTGAGAAAATGATGATGAATATTTATGGTGAGAAAATGATGATGAATATTATGGTGAGAAAATGATGATGAATATTTATGGGAGAAAATGATGATGAATATTGATGGAGAAAATGAATGATGAATAATTATGGAGAGAAAAAATGATGAATATTTATGGATGAGAAAATGATGATGAATATTTATGGTGAGAAAATGAGATGAATATTTATCAGGTGAGAAAAAATTGATGATATTATGGAGAGAAAATGATGATGAATATTTATGGAGAGAAAATGATGATGAATATTTATGGAGAGAAAATGATGATGAATATTTATGGTGAGAAAATGAGGATGAATATTTATGGTGAGAAAATGATGATGAATAATTATGGTGAGAAAATGATGAATATTTATGGAGAGAAAATGATGATGAATATTTTTATGGAGAGAAAATGATGATGAATATTTATGGTGAGAAAATGATGATGAAATATTTATGGTGAGAAAATGATGATGAATATTTATGGAGAGAAAATGATGATGAATAATTATGGTGAGAAAATGACGATGAATATTTTGTGGTGAGAAAAATGATGATGAATATTTATGGTGAGAAAATGATGATGAATATTATGTGAGAAATGATGATGATGGTGAGAAATGATGATGAATATTTATGTGAGAAAATGATGATGAAATATTTATGGTGATGAGAGAAAATGATGATGAATATTTATGGTGAGAAAATGATGATGAATATTTATGGTGAGAAAATGATGAATATTTATGGTGAGAAAATGATGATGAATATTTATGGTGAGAAAATGATGATGAACGTTATACTAATATTAACAATAGTATTAGTAATGATGATTATGAAAGTAATGATTATGAAAACAATGGCAATAAGGGAAGGGAAATGATGAATGTAAGAGCATAAATACATGCCAAGTCATAAGAGATTTTCATGGCAGAGAGCTGGTCATCTGTCTCTGATTCAAGTATTTCATTTTTGTTTTAATTTTCGTAATTAGCAAGAATAACTAATAAGTAATAACTAAGAATAAAGGTAATTAATATTATGGATAGATATATGAAAATAGAGTTTTATGATCAACTTGTAAATTAGGGTATTTTACATTCCTCTAAGATTCGACAAGTTATCCCTCTTAAAAAATATATCAAATATGTCGTTTTCTTCCCCATTTGGAATATGCTTTATCATCGATATATTTCGTGTGAATATATTAAAAGAAAACTTAGGAATAGGACATTTCTCTCTCTCTCTCTCTCTCTCTTTCTCTCTCTCTCTCTCTCTCTCTCTCTCTCTCTCTCTCTCTCTCTCCTCTCTCTCTCTCTCTCTCTCTCTCTCTCTCTCTCTCTCTCTCTCTCTCTCTCTCTCTCTATCTTTGCTTGGTACCAAAGATGATATATTTGGTGGTTCTAATTTGGTATTTATCAAGTGCAGTCTCATTAATTCCGTGATACAATAAATATGTTGCGTGAATATGCTAACGAGACTAATTATGAATTCAAGAATGTCTCCAATTGCTTGGTATTTATTACGTGTTGTCTCATTAATTGCAATTTGAATTATATTATGTTTTGGTAGCGTTTGTTTGTTTGTTTGTTTGTTGTTTAGTCTCTATTTGCTTGGTATTTATTACGTTTGTTTGTTTGTTTGTTGCTTAGTCGGTTAGCAGGATAACTCAAAGAGCTATGAACAGGAATCCAGGATTTTTTTTTTAAAGGATTCATTAGCATTACGAGCATGGGGAAACACGGACAGCACCCTATTGCTATGGCGGAGGTATGCGCTATCTGGGTGTTTTTAGGTCTGTATATGTTTTGCTGTATTCAATTTACATCATTGAGTATATACTTGTAATCTATCGAATTCTGGTATTCTGTATTATCATCGATGTTATTAATCATTATTACTCTCTTTATCCTTGCCAGTAATATCATTATCACTTTTGCTAACGTTTCTATAATCACTATCATCTTTACCATTACCATTATGGTGCTGTCACACCAGCTTTTTTCCGTCTATTTTTTGACAATTTTATTTAACATAAAAACAACATTTTCTAATATAACTCTTGATTTGAGTGTGCTTGGCTGAAAAAAGTTGACGTTAAGGTTTTACCATTACTGAGAAGAAAAGGAGATATTTACACGTTTATCTTCTCAAAAAATGGAGATACTTGGGTAGATATCTAAATATTCTCCATTGTACATTTACCTGGTTAGGCCCAATGCAAGGGACCGTGTATATTCATTTACATCGTTTATTATTGTTTAGCTGAAGAAAAGAACAGGGAGTTTAGAAGACCTGTTATAGTCCTAATGGTAAATAAACAAGTATTAGTTTAATGTTTAATGTGTATGTTTTGAGTGTGTGTGTGTGTGTGTGTGTGTGTGTGTGTGTGTTGTGTGTGTGTATGTGTATGTGTGTGTGTGTGTGCGCGTGCGATCCATGCGAAATAAACATCCTCCTGTTGCAACGCTCATATGTTTATTAATAAGTCTCATTAAAATAATTATGTTGCTATTCAGCCTACGGAGACCCACTTCGTGAATTATTAATTTTCTAATGCAAAATGCGGCGATCTTTCGGGGTCTTCGAATATATTAGCAAACTTGAAGCTTACTGGAAATATCTTGAAATTCGACATTATGAGAATGATTGCGTGGTGACTGGCTGGAAATAACAATAATTGTTTGGATTATTTGAAATATAGTGATGTTATTTGGATATGTTGCAGTTGTTTTTTTTTTATCATATTTCCTTGTCTTTGTTTTATTTTTTTATTTATTATTTCTTTTCGAGGCATATTCGTTCGTTGTTCTGTTTCTCTCTTACTTCTATATTGTCTTTCTTTTCTCATTTTTCCTTCTGTTTCCTGGCCCTGGTCCAGTCCTAGAGTTGACAATTATTGTATTTTTATACATGACAAAACCGAGCAAAAGATACAAAAGAGAAACTTACATAAAAAAGAAAACGTTATAATTTGAAGTTACACAGAGAGCACTGCAACAAGATTTCCCCTTAACAAATACATGCATGAATACACACACACATACAAACACCCTCTCTCTCCTCTCTCCTCTCTCTGTCTCTCTCTGTCTACTCTCTCTCTCTCTCTCTCTCTCTCATCTTCTCCCTCTCTATCTCTCTCTCCTCTCTCTCTCTCTCTCTCTCTCTCTCTCTCTCTCTCTCTCTCTCTCTCTCTCTCTCTCTCTCTTCTCTCTCTCTGTCCTCTCTCTTCTCTCTCTTCTCTCTCTCTCTCCTTCTCTCTCTCTCTCTCTCTCTCTCTCTCTCTCTTCTCCTGTCCTCTCTCTCTTCTCTCTCTCTCTCTTCTCTCTCTCTCTCTCTCTCTCTCTCTCTCTCTCTCTCTTCCCTCTCTCTCTCCTCTCTCTCTCTCTCTCTCTCTCTCTCTCTCTCTCTCTCTCTCCTCTCTCTCTCTCTCTCTCTCTCTTCTCCTCTCTCTCTTATATATATTATATATATATATATTATATTATATATATATATATATATATATATATATATATATATATATATTATATATATATTATATATATACCCTGAAAAATAACAAACATCCCAGAGAGAATTTGATGCTTGTTCTGCTTCGTTTCATTGCATCTCCTCCTTCCTCGACTCCCGCCTGAGAGTCAACTCCGTGAAATAACTGCTTGAGGAAGATGTCTGAAGGGAAGCGCGTACGAAATGATTTGCATTACTCTCGACCCTTTCCAATATTCGCACAACCGAGAGCAGCGAAGGCAGAATAAACCGAGGCAAATGGAGACATCAGGGAAGGTTTTATATCTCTCGTTGAGATTTATTGCTTTCTTCCATCCCCCCGGTTTTTTTTAGGTCGCGGATCGCGTGTGAGTGGATGTGAGTGGTGTGTGTGTGTGGTGTGTGTGTGTGTTGTGTGTGTGTGTGTGTGTGTGTGTGTGTGTGTGTGTGTGTGTGTGTGTGTGTATGTGTGGTGTGTGTGTGTGTGTGTTGTGTGTGTGTGTGTGTGTATGTGCATGTGTGTGTTCTTATATATGTATATATTTATGTATGTATCGTATATAGATTATCTGATGGTCAATAATATGTACGTTTGTTTTTACAAAGTAAGATTATACCTGAGAGAGAAAAAAAACAATATCTTAAGAGAGAAAAAAACAGCTTCTTAGATCTAAAAGATGAACGATATTTGTTTTTTTTTAACGTTTTCTCTTTCTTTTTCATTTCCTCAGATTAATCAGGTTGTAATTTGAACAATCCCAGCTTAGAATGTTTCATTTATTTTCACTTTTGATTTCAAAATGATACGTACGTATACAAAAGAGCTCTTCAACTGAAACATGTAATTATTCCTCTCCTACAGCAATAACTATTCTTATGTTTTCAGGGAAAAGGCAGCTTCACTTATTTATTTTTTTTAATAATCTCAGTTCGGATTAAGCTTATCCCCAGAATTTCAATGAACAGTATAATATGTGGAAAAATATACCAAGGACATATAATTTTATCTTGGGCATAAAATCTTGGTGCTGTTTGAGATTATCTTTACGAATATCACATATTATGATTTCATAAGATACTGAATACAGCCCTTATATCAC
>NW_020870803.1:103617-111117 GCF_003789085.1 Penaeus vannamei
GATTAGGGGGGGGAGGAGTGGGATTGGAGGATTGGAGAGGGGACTGAGGTCGTGTGAGATTAAGGATTCGGGAGAGGAGGTGGTGTGGATTAGAGAGGATGAGAGGATGTGGGATGGAGGATTGGAAAGGAGTGATGGTGTGGAGATTAGGGAGGAGATGGACTGGGGAGGGGAGAATGAGGATTGGAGATGAAAGAGAGAAATGGGTGGGATTGAGATTGGAGGAAAAAGGTTATGAGATTGAGGATTAGGGAAGACTGAGTGCGCTTTGTGAGGATTGGAAAGGACCTTGATTTATGGTAATAAAGATTGTGAGATTGGCAAATCATTTCTCAAACTGGAAAAATCTTAATAAAATTCTTCTTGAGGTATCAAGTTTAAAGTGGTTATGAATAACGATTTAAAAATTATATATAGAAGAGTTTTAGGAAAAAAACAATTAAAAAAAAATGAAAATAGCTTGAATTACAAATATTATACAACTGATAACGAAGATGGGACAGAGGATTAAAGAGGAAAGTGAAGGAAAAAAGAAGAGAGATAGAGAGAGAGAGAGAGAGAGAGAGAGAGAGAGAGAGAGAGAGAGAGAGAGAGAGAGAGAGAGAGAGAGAGAGAGTAAAAGAAGAGAAAATATAGAGGGAGAGAGAAAAGAAAAAAAGCGAGAAAGAGAGAAAAAAAAATAGAGCGAGAGATAAAGAAAGAGAAAAAGAAACTCGCACCATAAAACAAAAAACTATATTAGACCGGAAGAGAATGACAACGAANGACAGAAGTGAGAGAGAGGAAGGACGAGGAGAGAGAGAGCGAGAGGGAGAGGAGAGGAAGAGAGAGATGATAGATAGAGACAGAACGATGTGAGAGGAGGGGGGAACGGGGAGGGGAAGGAGGGGACAGGTGAGGGGGGAGGAGAGGGAAAGTGAGAGTGAGAGTGAGAGGAGATGAACGTGATGAGTGAGAGTGTGAGAAGTAGAGTCGAGAGTCATAGTGAAGAAGTGAGATGAGTGAGACGGAGAGAAGAGAAGAACAGGGCACGGAGACGAGGAGAGACGGAGACGAAGATAGGAGGTAGAGAGAAGCAGAGAAGAAAAGCGAAGAGGGAAGAAGAGAGGGGAACGGCAAGATGAGAGAGGAAGAGGAGAAGAGGAGAAGAGAGAGAGAGACCAAGGGAGAGGTGAAGAGAGAGATGGAAACAACAAAAGGAGGGCGAGATGAGGAGAGAGAGCTCGGAGGGATGAAAGACTGAGGGAGACTGAAGCAGAGTAATCGCAAAAGAGATGAGAAATAGAATAAGAAAACGAAGAGAGGATGTAAGAAGATGACGAGAGAGATGAGATGAAGAGAGAGAGAGAGAGAGAGAGAGAGAGCATGAGAGAAGAGAGAGAGAAGAGAGTAGGAGAGGAAGATATAAAAAATAACGCAACCCATCAATACAAATATGAAACGAAAAAGAGAAGAAAAACTATAGACTCCAATGATAAACGAAAATGAGATTCGAGCTGATAAGGGAATCCGAATGGGATCGAAGAGGTTATACGTCAGCCTCGATTCCCGACCTGGAGGATCAGACGCCAATTTCACCCACCATTGGCAACAAGAACTTGCTCGGTGATTTTTGATGGAGAGTTTCATTAGCTTCGCAAATCAAATTTCGAATTTTTGCCTGCCATTATATTTTTGGTGGATATTTTGTGTTGTGTGGGTGCAGGGTGGAGGGATTGGGTGAAATATATATGAGTTCTGTTATATAGTTTTTAAGGACTTGGCTATAAGTGTGAAATACACATATTTCATACAGGAAGTCTCTCTCTCTCTGTCTATCTGTCTCTCTCTCTCACTCTCTTCTCCCTCCTCTTCTCTTCTCTCTCTCTCTCTTTCTTCTCTTTCTCTCTCTCTCTCTCTCTCTCCTCCCACACACACACACACACACTCCTGTCGTGCGCGGATAATAACAATGGTGATATAGATATTGATGACACTATTACCACTACAAATGATAATCATAAAAGTTATGATAATTATGAAACGTGACCATGTTACTAATTATTATAATTGTCAAAAAAACACTAAAGGACGATCATAATAATCATGATGAAACCCGGTCACATCTCATACAGATAGCATAGTCCACCCCTGTCGTGCCTACTCCTTCTGTAGACGAGGACGAGGAAGTCGACCTCGGAAATCTGTCACGGAAACATCAGAGGCAGAAATGAAGAGCCCGAGAGAGGAACGAGCGCCTGCCAGGACAACAAATTTCTGAGAATAACAGAAGTTCCCGAGATAGGCGAGATTATTTTACTCGTTACAGCTCCTAGCAACGAGCCAGCGGCTGAGAAAATCAGTAAGATGGGAAAGAGATTGAAGATAAAGACAAAGTATATACGTGGTGGAATTCTAAAGCAATAAGCGGTATAATCTGCATCGATCGACTACCTCGTTGCAAGACTGGATCAATCAAAGAGATCTGATCAAACAAAATACGAGACTCCTTATATTGTTTATTAACTATATTTTTGATCTCCGAAATCATAACTTTGCTAATGATTTGAAAAACAGTTGGGGGTGTTTCGCCAACATCTGCCTTCGCCATTGTACTTCTTGTCTCTCCATTTGCAGTGAAATGATTGTGCCGAAACTGTCCTCTTAGGATGTCTGAAGGGTATTTCGGATTAGTAAGTGATCTTGTATAATCTTCAAAAAAAGTAAAATTTAGTCTGCCTATAGTTCAGTTGCTAATTTCTCGTCTTCGATACTCTATCTCTCTCTCATCCTCTCCCTCCCCCTTTCTCTCTCTCCCTCCCTCCCCCCCAACATCCCCTCTCTCTCTGTATTTCGTCATTTTCGGAAAATGCTCCTCTAGTTACCTTTCGCCATTTAGCTCTTGCACTAGCTTTACCCTCGCGATACGGCCCCTGTCAACATTGTTTAATTGCATCATTTGTGGAGGCCGCTGACCGCAGTCCATGTGAGCTGAACCGAACAGAACCTTTAAGCGCTGCGCCTTTCTCAAGTGGAAGGCAGATGCAAAGTGGAAAGCTGAAGAGGGCCAAACAGAGAGCAAAAAAGAAGCAATAGGGTCACAAAAGATGGATAATCCTGCCTTAAAATGGGCAGGAATTTCTCTTTCTCTCTCCCTCTCTCTCTCTCTCTCTCTCCTCTCTCTCTCTCTCTCTCTCTCTCTCTCTCTCTCTCTCTCTCTCTCTTCTTCTCTCTCTCTCCCCACACACACACACACACTCCTGTCGTGCGCGGATAATAACAATGGTGATATAGATAGTTATGATGACACTATTACCACTACTAATGATAATCATAAAGTTATGATAATTATGAAACGTGACCATGTTACTAATTATTATAATTGTCAAAAACACTAAAGACGATCATAATAATCATGATGAAACCCGGTCACATCTCATACAGATAGCATAGTCACCCCTGTCGTGCCTACTCCTTCTGTAGACGAGGACGAGGAAGTCGACCTCGGAAATCTGTCACGGAAACATCAGAGGCAGAAATGAAGAGCCCGAGAGAGGAACGACGGCTGCCAGGACAACAAATTTCTGAGAATAACAGAAGTTCCCGAAATAGGCGAGATTATTTTACTCGTTACAGCTCTAGCAACCGAGCCAACGGCTGAGAAAATCAGTAAGATGGGAAAGAGATTGAAGATAAAGACAAAGTATATACGTGGTGGAATTCTAAAGCAATAAGCGGTATAATCTGCATCGATCGACTACCTCGTTGCAAGACTGGATCAATCAAAGAGATCTGATCCAACAAAATACGAGAGATTCCTTATGTAGTTTATTAACTATATTTTTGATCTTCAAAATCATAACTTTGCTAATGATTTGAAAAACAGTTGGGGGATGTTTCGCCAACATCTGCCTTCGCCATTGTACTTCTTCGTCTCCATTTGCAGTGAAATGATTGTGCCGAAACTGTCCTCTTAGGATGTCTGAAGGGTATTTCAGATTAGTAAGTGATCTGCCTATAGTTCAGTTGCTAATTTTCTCTCTCGTTACTCTATCTCTCTCTCCTCCTCTCCCTCCTCCTCTTTCTTTCTTTCCCTCCCTCCCTCCTCCACCCTCTCCCTCTCTCTCTGTATTTCGTCATTTTCGGAAAATGCTCATCTAGTTACCTTTCGCCATTTAGCTCTTGCACCAGCTTTACCTTCGCGATACGGACCCTGTCAACATGTGTTTAATTGCATCATTTGTGGAGGCCGCTGACCGCAGTCCATGTGAGCTGAACCGAACAGAACCATTAAGCGCTGGGCCTTTCTCAAGTGGAAGGCAGATGCAAAGTGGAAGCTGAAGAGAGGCCAAACAGGGAGCAAAAAAGAAGCAATAGGGTCACAATAGATGGAGTAATCCTGCCTTAATGGGCCTGAATTATCAGGAAAAAGCCAATTTACTGGTCTGACATTTTTCTCTGTACCTCACCCTGAGCTGACACCTCCAAGACTTCCAGTCCTGCTAGCAATGCAGATATCCTCACAGCTAACTTCCCCCTCTGCTGACAGAACCATCCAAAGGACATGAATGCGAGTGAAGCTACAAGACCTGAAGCCGTGCTAAAGAACCAGCACTGATATTATGGCCTTTGGTTTTTGCTTAACGCCACACAAACGGTCAGACCTGTAGAAGTGCTGAAAAAAATCTTAGTGTAACTGTATCTATTAAAAAGCACAAATCCGATGTCAACAACTGTCGACCTGTTGTCATGTTCAGCCATGTGAAATGACATCACGAACATATCACAAGAAGTAGTTTTAGCTTTCGGTTGAATCAATTGTCTCCTGGTCCGCCTTTGCAGATGTCCTTTATTGTTGTCACTACACACTGCATCAAACACTGGTCTTGGCTGTCGAAGGAACCTTTGATCGAGTCAGGACCTAGATATAACAGGCATCGCATAGAAAATGCTGACTCTCGGAGTAATGCCACTGCTACCGCCACCTGAGCATGGCTATAAACTGTAAACATTTTCTGCAAGAATGAGGTGATTATGTACAATAATCGATAGTCTCTTCATAAAGATGTGATGGAGTGACTTACTGGGCCTGGTACAAGTTATGATCCAGGCTGCGATAAAGAACACTAGATATAAAATATAAATTGTGAAATTGGTTGCCTTAACTATACTGTAAAAGATGGCAGTAAAACGATAGTGGATTTAGTGCAAATTCTCCAAAAATATATAGATAAGCATACAATAAAATATAGATTTACAGATAGATTATAATATATATAGATATACGATAGATAGAGAGGTAAATAGATAGTCAGAAAATAGACAGAAGAAATAGATAGAGTTATAGAAATAGATAGATAGATATAGACAGATAGAAACAGATAGATATAGACAGATAGAAATAGATAGATAGAGATAGAAATAGATAGATAGATATAGACAGATAGAAACAGATAGATATAGACAGATAGAAACAGATAGATAAAGACAGATAGAAACAGATAGATAGAAATAGATAGATAGAAATAATAGATAGAGATAGATAGAAGAGAGGAGAGAGAGAGAAGAGAGAGAGAGAGAGAGAGAGAGAGAGAGAGAGAGAGAGAGAGAGAGAGAGAGAGAGAGAGAGAGAGAGAGAGAGAGAGAGAGAGAGAGAGAGAGAGAGAGAGAGAAGAGAGAGAGAGAGAGAGAGAAAGAGAGAGAAATGCATACCCAGGCATAAACAGAAAACGGACAAACGAATAAACAGTGAAACAAACAGACATCTTGATCGATCGCCGCGCACACAGACGAGCAGAGAGAGCGAGAGGGCGCACCACGCACACAGACGAGCAGAGAGAGCGAAGAGGCGCACCCCACGCACACAGACGAGCAGAGAGAGCGAGAGGCGCACCCACGCACACAGCGAGCAGAGAGAGCGAGAGCGCACCCACGCACACAGACGAGCAGAGAGAGCGAGAGCACCCCACGCACACAGACGAGCAGAGAGAGCGAGAGAAGGGGAGGAAAATAAGGTGAAAGAGAAGGGGGGTGAAGGAAAGGAGGAAAATGAGGTGAGAGGAGAGGGTAAAAGGAGGTGAAGAAGAGGTGAGGTGAAAGAGAGGAAAGGCAGGAGGGAGGAAGGAGAAAAATGAGTGAAAGAGGAGGGGGTGAAGGAGGAGGATGCACCCATTCCTCTTTCACCTCATTTTTCCTCCCCTTCCTCCTCCTCCTCTAGCCCTCCTCTTTCACCTCATTTTCCACCCCTTCCTCCTCCTTCTTTTACCCTCTCCTCTCTCACCTCATTTTCCTCCTCCTCCTCCTTTATCCCCCTCTTTTCACCTCATTTTTCCTCCCCTTCCTCCTCCTCCTTCACCCCCTCCTCTTTCACCTCATTTTTCCTCCTTCCTCCTCCTCCTTTACCCGCTTCCTCTTTCACCTCATTTCCTCCTCTTCCTTCACCTCCTCTTTACCCTTCTCCTCTCTCCACCATTTTCCTCCTTCCTTCACCCCCTCCTCTTTCACCTCATTTTCCTCCTTCCTCCTCCTCCTTTCACCCCTCCTCTTTAACCCCTCATTTTCCTCCTTCCCTCCTCCTTTAACCCCTTCCTCTTCACTTAATTTTCCTCCTCTTCCTCCACCTCCTTTTACCCTCTCCTCTCTCACCTCATTTTCTCCTCCTTCACCCCTCACCTCATTTCCTCCACCCTCCTCTTTCACCTCATTTCCTCCTCCTCCTCCTCCTTTACCCCTTCCTCTTTCACCTCTTTTTCCTCCTCCTCCTCACCCCCTCCTCTTTCGCCCATTTTCCTCCTCCTCCTCCAATTCCTCTTCGAAAATTGAGCCAATATGCTCAAATACCTCGTAACGAAGGCAAACAGCGCGAAATACCCGGTCTCCTGCGTTTACGTTTCCCACCAGCATATATGACAACGATTTTTTTTTCTTGTTCTTTTTCTCTCCCTTTTCCCGCGAGAAGCCCAGAAATTACCGTGCAAACGAAGCGCAGAGAGCTTGATAAACAAAGCTTCACCTCTGCTCTCTGTCTTCCTCCCTCTCCCCTCTGCGATCTGTCCCCTCTCTTTGGCCTTCCCTTCTCCCCTCATCTCTATCTTTGTTCTTATCCGCCTCTTCTACTGATTCTTTTCGCTCGCTCCTCTCTTTGCTCTCGTCTTATCCCACTGCCTTACCTTCATCCTTTTCCTTTCTACCTTCTCCCTTTTCCCTTCATTTCCCCCCTGCTTTCTCCTTATCCCTCTCCCTTCCTTTCATCTATCCCCTCACCTCCTTTACCACCCTCTTTCGTCACACCCTTTCCCCTCACCACCCTCTCCTTTCTCCCTTCACCTTACCACCTCTCTCTTCACACCCTTTCCCCTTACCATCCTCTCTCCTCACACCCTCTCCCTTCACCACCCTCTCTCTTCTCCCCACCTCACCACCTCTTCCCCCTCACCACCACCCCTCTTCCCCCCTCTCCCCTCCCCGTCCTCCTGACCCGAAGCCCCAAGTCATTTACACGTCAAACACAGGCGGTGCGTC
>NW_020870803.1:118617-121117 GCF_003789085.1 Penaeus vannamei
CTCTCTGCTCGTCTGTGTGCGTGGGTGCGCCTCTCTCGCTCTCTCTGCTGGCTCTGTGTGCTGGGTGCGCCTCTCTCTCTCTGCTGTGTGCGTGGGTGCGCCTCTCGCTCGCTCTCTGTGTGAGTGCGGTGGGTGTCTGTGTGCCGCCTCTCGCTCTCTCTGCTCGTCTGTGTGCGTGGGTGCGCCTCTCGCTCTCTCTGCTCGTCTGTGTGCGTCGCTCTCGCTCTCTCTGCTCGTCTGTGTGCGTGGGTGCGCCTCTCGCTCTCTCTGCTCGTCTGTCTGCGTGTGCGCCTCTCGCTCTCTCTGCTCGTCTGTGTGCGTGGTGGCGCTCTCGCTCCTCTTCTGCTCGTCTGTGTGCGTGGCGTGCGCCTCTCGCTCTCTCTGCTCGTCTGTGTGCGTGGGTGCGCCTCTCTCGCTCTCTCTGCTCGTCTGTGTGCGTGGGTGCGCCTCTCGCTCTCTCTGCTCGTCTGTGTGCGTGGGTGCGCCTCTCTCGCTCTCTCTGCTCGTCTGTGTGCGTGGGTGCGCCTCTCTCTCGCTCTCTCTGCTCGTGTGCGTGGGTGCGCCTCTCGCTCTCTCTGCTCGTCTGTGTGCGTGGGTGCGCCTCTCTCGCTCTCTCTGCTTCGTCGTGTGCGTGGGTGCGCCTCTCTCGCTCTCCTGCTCGTCTGTGTGCGTGGGTGCGCCTCTCTCGCTCTCTGCTGCTCGTCTGTGTGCGTGGGTGCGCCTCTCGCTCTCTCTGCTCGTCTGTGTGCGTCTCGCTCTCTGCGTGGTGTGCGCCTCTCGCTCTCTCTGCTCGTCTGTGTGCGTGGGTGCGCTCTCGCTCTCTCTGCTCGTCTGTGTGTGGGTGCGCCTCTCGCTCTCTCTGCTCGTCTGTGTGCGTGGGTGCGCCTCTCTCGCTCTCTCTGCTCGTCTGTGCTGCGTGCGTGGGTGCGCCTCTCTCGCTCTCTCTGCTCGTCTGTGTGCGTGGGTGCCTCTCTCGCTCTCTCTGCTCGTCTGTGTGCGTGGGTGCGCCTCTCGCTCTCTCTGCTCGTCTGTGTGCGTGGGGTGCGCCTCTCGCTCTCTCTGCTCGTCTGTGTGCGTGGGTGCGCTCTCGCTCTCTCTGCTCGTCTGTGTGCGTGGGTGCGCCTCTCGCTCTCTCTGCTCGTCTGTGTGTGCGTGGGGCGCCTCTCGCTCTCTCTGCTCATCGCTCGTCTGTGTGCGTGGGTGCGCCTCTCGCTCTCTCTGCTCGTCTGTGTGCGTGGTGCGCCTCTCGCTCTCTCTGCTCGTCTGTGTGCGTGGGCGCCTCTTGCCTCTCTCTGCTCGTCTGTGTGCGTGGGTGCGCCTCTCGCTCTCTCTGCTCGTCTGTGTGCGTGGATGCGCCTCTCGATGCGAAGGAAGAAAAGGTGAGTGAGGATGAGGACGCGAAAAAAGGATGAGGAAGACTATGAAGATGCAGAAGAAAACGAAGACGGGGACCAGGGCGGAAACGATGGAAATAGAGAAGGCGAAAGAAGTAGATGAAGAATTTTAGAAGAAATAAAAGAAAAAGAAAATGAAGAGAAAGATGGTGAAGAAATAAAAAAACAATGAAGAAATAAAAGAAATAGACAAAGATGAAGAAGTAACAAAAGTAAGATCAAAGGGAAGAAGTATAAGAACAATAACGAACAGAAGAACAAACCCTCAAGAACTGAACACATGCGAGAACACAAGAACACTAAATAAAATAAAATGAAAATAAAATAAAAATAAAAGATGAAAGCGATAATGACAATAAAGAACAGAAGAACAGACCCTCAAGAACTGAACACAAGAACACTAGCATTATCGCTCGCCCCAACTCCAAGCCAATAAACTCTACGGGAAAATATCTTATCATTTGACGCAACGGCTGAGGTATGCTAATCAGCCAAGTTTGCCGAGCCGAGCTAACTTGTTAATATGTTTGGCAACGTTCGAGAAGGAGGAGGAGGAGAAGGGGGAGGAGGAGGGAGGAGGAGGAGGAGGAGGAAAAGGAGGAGAGAAGGAGGGAGAGGAGAAGGAGGGAGGTGGAGGAAGAGGGGGGTGGAGAGAGAAGAAGGAGAGGAGGAGGATAGGGAGAGGAGAGAGGGGTGGGAGAGGAGGAGAAGGATAGGGAGGAGGAGGAGAAGAGGGGGGAGGAGAGGAGAGAGGAGGGGAGAGGGGTGAGGAGGAGGAGGAGGAGGAGGGGGAGGAGAGGGGAAACTTGCTCTTTGCTTGTTCTTTCTCATCAATGAAAATGGGGGATGAGCGAGTGGGGGGGGGGGTTGGAGGGTGAGCGAGTGGGGGAGGCGAGGGGAGGGATGGGGGGGGTGAGTAACGAGGGGAGGGGGAGGGCGGAGGAAAGGGTGAGTGAGGGATGAGTGGGAAAGGGTGTGAGTGAGGGGGAAAGGGGAGTGAGTGAAGGAGATGAATGAGAGGGATGAGAGTGGGGAGGCATGAGCTAGGAGGGGGGGGGCGAGGCGAGTGAGGGGAGACAATAGCGAGTGTGTTGTGGGGGGGGGGG
>NW_020870803.1:126117-133617 GCF_003789085.1 Penaeus vannamei
AAATAAAATATAAGCAATGCAGTGCGATTAAGAGAAATTGACAATAATTTAATACACACAACAAGAAATAGAAAATAGTAGGACTAAACAGTTAACAGCAATGATACACGTAATTATGAGAAATATATAAATCATGGGAAGTGTAATTTGAAACGTGACGTCATTAATAAGGCGTCCGCCATATTGGAAGCATTCGAGGCTTAAAGCGCTTGTGTAAGCGTCCATTCCTATAATTCGAAATCAAGGAGAAAAAAACATTAGCACTGAGTGTGGCTTCCGCGCCTGAAATCAGAATACTGAAGGAAAATATTGGATGTTGTGTGCTAATCTCATCTTTTAAATATTTTTTGTTGATAACATTGGGTGAATCAGAGGAAAAGAAAGACAAACTGTTAAAGGTCAAGGCCAACAACTAAAAACACTAGCAAATTTTAGCATCACATCCTACATGTTTTGTTACTAAGATAATCATGATACCAGCGAGATGTCAATCACTCAGAGTACGATACGATTTCATTTGGTAGCAAACAGTGGCAGGAGACAAATTACAATTTTCATTTTCATTTTTGATGAAAAAAAATTTTTAGTAACACCAGATCTTCGGCTATGTGTAGGTTTGGGAATAAATAATAGTTAATAGTTAACTTAGCAGCCCGTTACCGTTACAGTCAGATGATAAGTTTACAACACTACAGATCTTTGCTACTGATTATGTAAATTTTTCTCTAATTTCTTTCTGTTTCATTTGGTTTAAGGCCTTGTTTGTATTTCTCTGCTGCATCTGACCGCCTTCTCAAGGCTATGGACATGGTGAAACCGTAGATATTTAAAATAAAAGAACGCGCGGAATTTTTCTTACGTGCTGCACTTTCCGCAATGCCTTCAATATGGCCGCGCATCTGACTATTGTTGACGTCAGTGAAAATTCTACTGGGAAGTTTTACAACTATGTATCCTGACAATACACGGCACATTCATGCTTACCTTGACTTCAAAAGATGTAAATCATTAGCTTCTTCTTTATGCAATACTCTGCAATAAACATTTCTGACCCAACCACAAACCATCTTGTTGTAGGCCTCCATCCCTACATATTTCATTAGGTCCTCTGCAGTGTAGGGGCTTGGCTTAAACAACAAATAGTTCACGAAATCAGTATAGGCGATGGCATGTATGAGTGCAGGATCAGCATTCAGTTTGTACATGGGCATCTCATTTGGACCTACCCCTAATCTTTTCTTCTTTATACATGGCCTTCTCGCTATGTTTAAGACGATCTTTGAAGTTTCGTGCAGCTTCTGAATGTATATCCAACGTTTTATTGGATTCTGGCACCGCGGAATTCAGTTTGTAAAGTAGAAATAGGCAGTTGTAATGGTTGCTAAGTTTGTTTACAATCTGAATACCTCCAATATGGCGGCGCATCCGGGACTTCCGGGTATCTGTGACGTTAATGCAAACACTTTCTTGATTTTTTTCTGCTGAATTTCAAGTAATTTCAAATTTAAGCTCCACCCACACGCGCGTGCCAAATACTTCTTGTATTTTCTTTTGTGATACTTCATTTAGTCATTTAAGGAGCATTTAAAAATAATTAATAATGAAACGCATGTGAAAGTATACGATTAAACAGAGTTGTATAACAATTACTTTTAGGCACGTAAGAGTCGATCAAACGTAAAAAAAATCATGGGCAGCATTGGTGAATCGGTGATAAATAATCGTTTGAATTTCTTTATGTGATTTACATATATCTTAATACCTCTACGAGACTATATATAATTATTTTTGATGAGGAAAAAGAATTTACAGGGATAACAAATATACTATTTCTGAAGTTTACCAGACAACAGACACACGCTAAAACAGTCACAGCCAGAGGAATAGACAAATTAGTATACATTTTGATAGGTATCGAGCGATCTCCACAATGAATAAACCATTTCTTTTGCCTTCCATACAAATGATGTTAATAGTAAAGAATAAAGATGAGGATGATAACAAATAATAACTATATAAATAATAATAATCCTTATTATTACTATTGTCATTGCAACTATGCTAAAAGAAATAGTATAATGTATGTTTTTTTTCTAAAATCCATATCCAAACCCATCAAACTTGGCAGTAAGAGAATTCTAACTTTATATACCGAGATTAGTCGACAAAATGAATAAGGAATATAGCGTATTATTATTATTATTATTATCATTCTCATTGTTCTTGTTATAATATTGTCATTATCATTTCTATTCTTATTAATATTGCCCTTTATTATTATAATCCTTTTTATTGTATTATCATTTATCATTATCATTATTAATATCACAATGGTCAGTTTCATCACCATTATACGAACAATAGTATTAACATAATGATGATGTAACTTAATAGTAACGTGGAAATCAGTTAAGTAACTAATGAAAATGCACTGAAGTAATTGTTTATAGGACGTGATGTGGCATCGAGTGCAAGCCATTCAGAACAAATTTACCATAATAGGTATATAGTTTCTTGTACATTTAAAGAAATCAGAGTGGATTTGTGTGTGAGACAGCTGATTTTGTTCAAGCGGTACGACATGTTGACTCGATGGATTTTCGTACGCCCGACAACGCCGATACTTTGTCAACGAAGCTTGGAATAATTACAAGTTTTTTGCGCTGTTGATAAGGAAACGAAGAAAACAAGTGAAAGAAAATAAGATCAAAGAAAGAAGCAATTAAATTGAAATTAAAAAGGGAAACATTAACGAGAAACCCTACCAAAAACAAACACACACAAAAAAAGTAAATACAAGAACAAGAAAGAAATGAAAGGTGCTCAGCCAAAAGCTTCACGGCTCAACGCTAACGATCATCAGGAAGTAATTCTTAAGGAAAGGTTCTCAGACGCCGCTCCTCAGGCATCTTAAGAAGAGGGGGGGGGGTGTAGCGGAAAAATGAGTCCCCTTCCTTTAAAAAAGTCAAAGTAAAAGAGATAGGGAGGGAAGGGAGGAGAGGAAGGAGGGAGAGGGAGAGGGGGAAGGAAAGAGGAAGGGGGGGGGGGAGAAAAGAAGGAGAGAGGGAGGAAGGGGAGGAGAGGGAGAGAGGGTGGGAAGGAGAGAAGGAGAAGGGTGGGAGAGAGGGAAGGAGAAATTGAGAAAGTGGGGAAGGAAGGAGAGGGAGAGAGGGAGAGAGGAGAGAGGGAGGGAAGGGAGAGGGAGAGAGGGAGGGGGAAGAAGAGAGAGAGAGACGCAGGAGGGAATTAGAGGAAGGGAAAGGATAGGGAGAGTGGGATCGAGGGAGGGAGAGGGAAGGAGGGAAGAGAGAGAAAGAAGGGGGATATAAATAAATGGATAAATAATAATAATAATCTGTATCTATCTCTCTGCCTATATATATATATTATATATATATATATATATATATTATATATATATATATATATATATATATATATATATATATATCTATATATATATATATATATATAATTATATATATATATATATATATTTATATATATATATATATATATATATATATATATATATATATATATATATATATATATATATATATTATATATATGATATATATATATGTATGTATATATATATATATATTATATATATATATATATATATATATATATAATATATCATATAAATATATATATATATAATATATATAATATAATATATAATATATAATATAATAATAGAATAAAGGAAAAAAAGACGAAGAAGAATAAGTAGATTAGGAATGAGGAGAGACACAGAAAGAGAGAAAATCCCCTCTTCATTAGCTCTCGAACAAGCTTCCCGCGGTCCGTTGCACCAGAACAGAATTTCTTCCTTCATCGCAGCTCCATAAAGTCTATTGTGTGCTAGTCAATATTGTTCACATCTTTTTAAAATAAAAGAGGCTCTCCTTTCTTAATTCATTCATACGTACAAACTCAATTTATTCTCTATCTTTTTTTCTCCTTTCTTCATCATTTATTGTTTATGATTTATTCTATACCGTTTAACTTTTCTCTTTCTTAATCCATTTACTGATTTATGATTTATTCTATACCATCTTAACTTTTTCTTTCTCCTTTCTTCAGCCATTTATTGATTTATGATTTATTCTATACCATCTTAACTTTTTCCGTTATTTATTTTTAATTTTTTTGAATTTGGCACTAGACGCTGGATACGTGATGCCCGGGGAAGTGACGGGAGAAAGAATAGCAGCGATGCCCGGGGAAGTGACGGGAGAAAGAATAGCAGCGATGCCCGGGGAAGTGACGGGAGAAAGAATAGTAACTCCGTTTCGTGCTTCACGCTTGGCAATCAGACGTCGGATTGTGGGAGCAAAAAGGTTGAAGAAAGGAAATATGGGGATTAAGGGCGGATAGGGAGAAGAGGGAATGAGAAGGAAAATGACAGTGATAAGAGAGGTTCAGAAAGGGTGAAGGGGAGGGGGATAAATGAATGGGGTAGGGTGAAAGGGGGATGAAGAAGGGAAGGGAGAGAGAGGGTGAAGATGGATAAAGAGGAGCGGGAAATTGATGAATAAGGGAGAGAGGGAAGGAGAATAAGAGAGGATGAGGGAAAACCGAGAAGGATGAAAAGGGGAGGGATAGGAGCAATGAGAACATGACATGGAATGAAAGAGAGAATTAGGAAGAATGAGGATGAAGAACGGAGGGAGTGAAAAAAGAAAGGAGGATAGAGAAGAAAGAATAGAGGAGTATGAATAAGAAAAGGAAAAAAAAGGAGGAGAGAACATTGCCTCAAACAAAACGATAAAAGAGAACAGGAAAGGAAAGACGGAGACGATAAGAAGCGAATGAGGGGAACAAGAAGAAGAAATAAATTGAAATGGAGGAAATTGAGAAAAAAACGAGAATCAGATAAAATGAAACGGAGAATTAGGATAAAGTTAACAGAGAACCAAGAAATAAGCAGCAAAGGAAGGAAGAGGAGAGGAAAGGACTAGAAGAGGGTAGAAGGGAACGAAGAGGAAGAGGGGAAATATACGAAGAAATGAAAAGCAGATCAAGGATGAGGGAAGGGAATTTGAGGGAATAAAATAAACGCAAGGAAGAGGGGAAGGAGGAGAGAATATGGAATAAAGAAAATTGATAATCATAAGATGAAGTGAGGATAATGATATTGAAGACAATACAGTGATAGTAATAATAGTGATGATGACGATGATGATGATGATGACGACGATGACGACGACGATGAAAATGCCTTTGACAATAGTGACAGTAATGATGATGATAATGACAATGACGATGAAAACGATAACGATGCAAGTGTCAGTGGAAGTATTGACTGTAAAGACAATAATGATGATGATGACAATCCCGATCACGATGACGATAATCACTCGGTATTAATAAATCATTCATGTCTTTCCATTCATTTTTGTTGCGTCATTAAATCAAGGATGAGTCACATAATAGATATAATAATATCAATAAAAATGATATCTCTGTAGTAAATAATCTTACCAGAATTAGCGGAAAAGTGAGCCTTCCCTCGCAAGGAACACGAAGCCAGGGTGACCACGTGTTCTAAGTTAGGTTAGCGTCGTCGTTGCCTTTTCTCTTTGTTTTTTTTCTAAAGTTTTCTCTTTATGGAAGTTTTAAGTTCAGTCATTTTTGTTCTTTTATGCATGGTTTTATTTCAGTTTCTTTTCTATTGTTTGAATTGCTTTTAAATTTTAAATTTTGCAATTAGGTTTTTTAGTCTTTTTATGTTCGGATATTATCCTGGGAGATTTAATTTACATTCAAACTGTACATGGTCCAGCAGAACAAAGCGATTTAAAGACTTTTAATAAATTATTTAAACTTCAATAATGGCAGAAGTGAAGTGAGGATGTGAGGGGAGAAAGAAAGTAGAATGCCGTTTTGGTCTCTAAAGCATAAGGGAGGTTAATATATGAAGAAGAATGCTTTGTTTTCAGTAATTATTGAAAATGTTATAGGTGACCGTTTTATGCATTTTTTATTGTCGTTCTGTGTTCAGTTTTGTATTACCCCTTATGTTCTGTTTTAGTATTAGTTTAATGTCCATGTTGATCTTTTTTTTTATTTCAACTTTGTCTTTACTTGAACCTGCATTTTTGTTCTTTTTTCGTCTAGAAATGTAATAGAATTTCAGAACTGTCCTAAAAAATCTTTGATTCCAAGATTAACATTTCGTCAATAAACCTTTACTAAAAGTAATATAAACATGACAGTGGAATGTGCTAATAAAATAGAATTCCCATTGGAATGAATTTCAACCTTATAATGACTGTAAACTTCCACATTTGATATATTCATTTATGTTCATGTGACATTATGTTCGTTGTGATCGTGTCAGTTGTGAATTTAAGCGGAACCACTTGTATTTATCGAAAAGAAAACTGCAATAAACAAGGAGAAACGATTCAATTGACCGCATGTAATCAAGTGGCCTGCTAGCATTCCATGCCATTACTGATGCAGTCTTACCTTCAACAAAAGTAAAATCGACCTTAACTCGCAAAAGTGCAAGTGAGAAGGTGCACCTGAGAGAGAGAGAGAGAGAGAGAGAGAGAGAGAGAGGAAGAGAGAGAGAGAGAGAGAGAGAGAGAGAGAGAGAGAGAGAGAGAGAGAGAGAGAGAGAGAGAGAGAGAGTGCAGGCTGGGACCCGCCAGGACGTCACACTGGCACCTTTCGTATCTTTCGTGTGTGTATTTTATTATTGTATTATACGTTAGCAGATGCTGTAATGAAGAACAGTAAAGATAGTTATTATTTTGATAATGAAAATGGTAACAGTAAGTTGTAACGAATGCTAGTAATAGTCATAATTATATCATTGGTTTTGGTAATTTTGATAATGATGATAATGATGAAAGAATCACAAGAACAACTATAACAACAACTACAGCAACAGTAATAAAGCTAATTATAAGGCCACAATACCATGATCAGGAGAGGATATAGAAAAGGAGGAGGAGGAAAGAATTGGGAAGAAAGGGAAAATGAAGATTGAAAGGGAAAAGAAGTGGCGAAGAAGAATAAGAGGAGGACGAAAAGCAGGAGGAGGAAGAAAGGGAAAGAGGCTTGAAGAAGAAGGAAGTGGAGAGAAGGAAGAAGTGACGAAAACGGAAAAGAGGAGGAGAAAATAAATAAAAGGAAGTGGCTTGAAGAAGAAGGAAGTGGAGAGAAGGAAGAAGAGGTGGAAGTTTACAGTCATTATAAGGAAAGATAACGAAATACGCGAAAAGAGGAAAGAAGAAATGGACGACAGAAGGAACAAATGAGTCTAAGGAAGACAACGAAGTGCAGAAGGAGAAGCTGAGGTGCAGAACGAAGAGGAAGAAGAGGAAGAAGAGGAAGACGAGGAGAGGAAGAGGGGAAGGGGACCTTAATCGGATTAGAGAACGCTATCATAGCACCCCGAGCAAGATCCCGTTAGCTGTGGAGACGCAAAAGATGTCGCCTTCAGCATCTCTAATGAGGCTAAGGTGAAGGGGAGGAGGA
>NW_020870803.1:138617-141117 GCF_003789085.1 Penaeus vannamei
GAAAACTGTGTTCGAACCTTTGAGTGCAACACGAGCGTAAGTAAAGCCGAAGTCAAAGCCAAAGTTGCTACAAAGCTGAGATCGTGCACTGAGACAAAAAATCCGACACAAGTCTACATCAGGCATCTTAGAAACCTTTTTTTTTTTGAGTGTGTGAGGGGGGGGGAGGGAGAGAAAGAGAGTATTGCCATCTAGGTATCGTATAAATAATTACTTTGCAATGCAGTTGATTAAGACTGTGTCAAACGGGATTTCATGCTGTAGAATTCGAACCCTGATAAACCGATTAGACAATTTCAAAATCAAAATCATATCCGAGGTTTTGAAACATGCAGAACAGAGAATATTTCCCTTTACATAATAAGAATGAGAATAAAATGTACCTAAGATCGCCGCCATAGTAACGAGGATAAAAGTCTATAAAGTTGAAAAGCAGTGATGGCGTCTGGGAATTTGCTTCTAAAGATATTCATAATCAGTTTCTGAACTTAACCTGGTGAGATATATATATTTTTTTCTTTTCTTTATGAGAGTATATATTTTCCTCCTAAATAGGGAAGTTTTAGTACCTGCAGTTTGTAGATTAATACATTTTTCGTAGAATCTGTGCCTAGCTTTTAAAACATTTGTGAGCATCATAAAGAAGTTTCGTTCTTATCTTCAAAATATATATATGATAAAAATGAAATCCCCTATTGTTAACCCTCTCCCCTTTCACTCGCCTATCACCCCCCCCCCACTTCACCAACTACTGTCCGCGAATCCCCCCCCCCCCCCGTCACTCTCCTCCTGTCATCCCCCCCCGACGCCCTCCATGACCCCCCCTCCAATTATCCTTCCCCGCTATCTCCTCCTCCCCCCCCTTCACCTTCACCTATCCTCGCCTACTTGTCGTCTTCCTTCACTTACCACACGCCCCGTCACCCATGTTCAACCCTTCGTCACCATCATCCATTTTCACCCAACTTCAACTCGCAGCCCCACCCATCACCCAGCTTCACCCATTTTCACTGTTCTTAATCATGTATCTTCACCCATGACTCATCCTATCACCCTTTCCTCCACTCTCACTCTTCCTAAGCGAGTACCTTCATCCATCACCCTATCACACGCTACTCACCCTATCATCCACCTTCACCCTTAATCAGGTGTCTTCACCCACTACCCGACCCGTCATCCACCTTCACCCATTCTTACTCGTCCTAATCAGGTGCATTCACCCGTCACCCAACTCATCATAGACCTTCACCCGTTTTAATTCTTCCTAATAAGGTTCCTTCACCTGTCACCCCACCTTCAATCTTTCCTTCACCTTTTTCTTACTCCACCAACCACCTGCACGCCCTCCCCAACTCCTACAACTCCTTCTCTCCCCCCCCCCAAAAAAAGACCCTCACTAAATCGAGACTCCATCACTCCATCCCTTCCCCCCTCAAAAAAAAAAAAAATCCTCATAACTCGAAACTCCATCACCTCCTCCCTTCCTTCTCCCCCCCCCCCCAAAAAAAAAAAAAATCCTCATAACTCGAAACTCCATCACCCCGCCCCTCCTATCCCCCCCCCCCAAAAAAAAAATCATAAATCGAAACTCCAATATCCACTCCCCCTCCTCCTCCCCTCCTCCCCCTCAAAAAAAATCCTCATAACTCGAAACTCCATCACCCATCCCCCCCCAAAAAAAAAAAAATCGAAAATCTAATATCCCCTCCCTCCTCCTCCTCCCCTCCCCCCAAAAAAAATCCTCATAACTCGAAACTCCATCACCCACTCCCCTCCCCCCCCAAAAAAAAAAAACGAAAAAAACACACACACACACACGAAATCCTCCAGCGAGACTCCATCACATTATCAGCAAGTTTCCCGCGTTATCTTCGAACCCTCCCGCGCGATTTCCCGCCATGAAACAAAGGACAATCGAAGGCGCCATTTACACAGAACGGAAAAAAAAGAGGAAGAGGAAGAGAAGAGAAGAAGAAGAAAAAAGAAGAAGAAAAAGAAGAAGAAGGGGTGGAAAAAAAAGGCTTAAGATACGGCCTTTAACTTTAATGAGAAGCCAGTGTTAATGGGTTTGATTCCGACGCTTGGATCTAAGCCGGTGTCTTGGGTGGGGGTGGGGGGGGGGGGGAGGGGGGGGGAGAGTGGTGAAAGGAGGAGAGGAAGGCAAGGGAGGAGAGGGGGAGAGGGAGGGAAGGGAGGGAAGGAGGAGAGGGAGGGAAAGAGAGGAGAGGGAGGAGAGGGAAAGAAGGGAGGAGAGGGAAGAAAGGTAAAGGAGAGGGAGAAGAGGGAGGAGAGGGAGGGATTGGAGGAGAGGGAAGGAAGGGAGGAGTGGGAGGAGACAGAGGGAGGGAAGGAAGGAGAAGGAGAGAGGGAAAGAAGGAGAGGGAGGAGAGTGAGGTGAGGGAGGAAAGGGAAAAGGGAAGGGAGGGAAGGGAAGAGAGAGAGAGGAGAAGAGGGAGGGACAAGAAGAGAGGGAGAGAAGAGAAGAGAGGGAGAAGACGTT
>NW_020870803.1:151117-158617 GCF_003789085.1 Penaeus vannamei
TGCCGGTAATCGCCTATTTTCTACCTGCCTTTCTCTATTTTCCTCTCCTTCGTCACGTACCTTTTTGCCGCCAACTCCGACCCTTGCGATTGGTTACTTTTCCTGTATCGTGATTGGCTACCGAGCGATGACGTCATGAATGAAGAACCCTCACGTTCGAACGGAAACTAAGGTCGTTATTTATGATATTATGGCCGTTATTTCCCGATTTCCGAGATTATTGAATGCAGAGAGAGTTGTTAGAGTGTGATATTCCGGATGAGGATGTGTTGTTGGTTGAGCAATGGTGGAATGATTGTTTATTTTTCTATTTTTGGTATTTGGGGATTCCAGACAGTTTGTTTTCTCGAATTGGTGTTTTTAAATGACTTTCTTCTGAGACTGGTAATTCCAGATGGACTATGCAATAGCGGGAATTGAGGAATACTCTTAGATTAATGGCAGGAATGAGAAAATTATATATCGCTGTCAGCATTTTTTTCTTTGGAATGATTGTTAATTTCCGTTTTGTAGTATCTGATTCCGGATAGTTTGGTGATTTGCATAAAAAAGTTGGTCATGATTGGATGAAGAGTCCGCTCTTAAAATCCTAATCATTTTGAAATTTACAAAAGTTAGAGAAGAAGGAGAATGTGAAAGAAAAGGAGAAGGGCAGGATCAGATAAGAAGAGAAAGGGGAAGAAGGAAAAAAGGAAAGGAAAAAAGGAAAAGGACAGACGACAGGAGGTGGGAAAAAGAAAAGGAGAAGGAGAACCAGAACGAAAAGGACAAGGAAAAGAAAAAGACGGCAAAGCTTACGATTTAATGCAAATGTTTGTTTATAATTTTTTTTTGGACTAAAGAGAGAGAGAGAGAGAGAGAGAGAGAGAGAGAGAGAGAGAGAGAGAGAGAGAGAGAGAGAGAGAGAGAGAGAGAGAGAGAGAGAGAGAGAGACTTCCAGGGACCACATGTCCATGATATCACAAAAGATTGACATGCTCTCTTAGTCATGTTACTCTGCACATTACAGACAGTACAACATTGACTTGGATAAGTTATATATATTCTGTTTTCATCTTTACCATCTACGTAATCCTCACTATCATTGTATAAGATTTACAGTGAAAGGCTAAAGGAGATTTTTCATTATTTACATGATATGAAATCTACAGTAATGGTTTCAAGAGTATAATTGTATTGTATTGTACATATATCTTGCTGTGTTGTATATATATCGTATTGTATTATCATTCTAACCTTACCATCATCACCATCATCTACACAATTTTTTTTTTTAAATCGGTCGAAGTCAAGAAAAGATAAATATGTAGATTAATCAGTTGAACTTCCCTTGATTAATTTTCCTTCCCTGATCGTTCCAGCGACCTTCACAAAGTGTTTGCTACTATGTTTATCAGGCACACATGGAAACAAATTTAATTACCCTGAAATAATAACCTTTTCGAAAGTATTTTTTTCTATACCTTAGTTAACTCCAATCACATGCTGGGTAAAAAAAAAAAAAAAAAAAAATGATCAAAGCAATTTATGTTTTTTTTTTTTTTTTTTTTTTTTTGTAAAGGACAAGGAAAAAAATATTAACTCAATTTAGGGAGAACAAGAAAGAAAAGGGAATGAAAATAAGAAGAAAGTAGGAATAATAAATAGAAGAAGAGGAGGCGGAAGAAGAGAAGGGGGAGGAAGAGGAGGACTGATAGAAGAAAAAGAGGTTGAAGAAGAAGAAGAAGAAGAAGAAGAAGGCGGAAAAGAAGAAAAAGGATGAAAGAGAAGAGAAGGAAGAGAAAAAAGACGAAAATGGGGAAAAGGAAAATAATAATGATATCATAATAATAATGATAGCGATAATGATAATGATAATAATAACAATTACTAACGATAATAATGTATATGATAATGATACAGTAATAATAATGATGGTGAGGATAATAATAATAATACTCATGATACTGATACTTATGATGATAATTAAGCAATAATGATAATGCAGAGGTTAATAATGATAACAATAGTAATAATAAGAATAATGAAATAGTAATGATAAGAATAATAAGAATGATAAATGTAATGCTAAAAATATAATGATAAAAATGAAAGAAGACAGAAAAACCGAGAAAGAAGAAGAAACGAAGAAAAAAAGATAGAAGAAGAAGGAAGAACAACAAGAACAAACAGTCAAAACAAGAACAAGCAATCAAAACAAGAACAAGCAATCAAAACAAGAACAAGCAATCAAAACAAGAACAAGCAATCAAAACAAAAACAAGCAATCAAAACAAGAAGAACAAGAACAAGCAACCAAAACAAGAACAAGCAATCAAAACAAGAACAAGCAATCAAAGCAAGAACAAGCAACCAAAACAAGAACAAGCAATTAAAACAACCAAACCAACACCATTTAATCGAAAGATCACCCAAACAAAATCCCAAGTATTATTTCCACAGACGATTTTTCTTTTCTTTTTTTCCTTCGTAATTCCTTCCGTTTTTCCTTCAAAGAATGAATCTCGCTGGATAATATCCCTAGTTGGTGCAAAGTGAACAGTTTTACCAGCAGCGCAAGAAATATGGGCTCGGTAAGGCGGCAGAGATAATTTTTTTCCCCTCCGCCCTTCCTATTTTCTTTCTCTACGTCTCTTTTTTTTTTTTCGTGTTTGTGGTTTTTGAGTTTTTTTTTGTTGTTGTTTTTGCTTTGGTTTTTATTCTTTCTTTCTTTCTGATTTTTTCGTGTTTGTGATTTTTCTTTCATTTCTTCGTGTCTCTTTCTTTCTCTCTCTCTCCGTTTCTTGTACATATTTTCTTTCTTCCTCTTTCTTCTCCCCTGCATCTCTCTCTTTCTCTTCTCTCTTTTCCTTCAGGCTCTCTTTTTTCAAAATCACTTCCTTGTTTCTTTTGCTTTTTATTTTTCTTGCTCTCATTTCATTTCTTCCTCTCTTCTCTTTACTCCTCTCTTATTCTCATATGTTTTCTTCTTTTTGTTAATATCAAACTTGCTTTCACTTTTCCCTGCCTTTTTCTCTTTCTTTTCTCTCTCTCTCCGTTTCTTGCTATCATTTTATTTATTCCTCTTTCTCTCTTCCCCTCCCCTCTTTCTTTTTCTTTTCTCCAGTCCTCTCTATCCTTTCTCCTTCTCCTCTTCCTCCTCTATCCTTCTTACAGCATTTTCCAACCTTCCTGAAAGCTGCTTTTCAACCCGGAAGACAGAAATATATCCTTTGATGTCAGTATATTTAGTGATCCTCGTAACTGAATACAGCTTTAAAAAAAAATCCTACCTCTTTCTCCTTTTTTTCTCATTTCAACGCTTAAATACCATGGTTCTGAAAGCGCCGCGTGATATCCTCTCCCATTACCTGCTTTGTGCTGAAATCAATGGAAGTCGACACCCGGTGACTATCAGTGTATATTTCAGGAGCAGGTAACTGAAGCAGGGAGAGCAGGTTGGGTTTCTACTGCAATCGGGGTTCTCAGGAGGCAGTCTGTGAATAAAGGAGAACTTGCGCTGGTCTATGGTCGGTGGTCGAGTAATATTACCCCCTGTTAACATGGGAAAAACATATACTGTCCTATGGTCTGTGTCATATTCTCGGGGTCGTAAGTGTAGTATGGACTTGGGTTGCACCTGAGCTTTTGTGAAAAGGATTAAATTTCAAAGATAAGTGCAAGCTGTTCATATTGTTCGTGCGCTCACCCCCCCCCCCCACCTCCCCCTGGTTCGCTTTCGCTTTGAATTCCGCGCCTCGAGTTTCCATCTTTAAATTACGTGTTCGAAGGTGTAAGGAGTGCACGAAGGTAAAAAAGAAAAAGAAAAAAAAGACAAAGGGCTGGATATCCATGACAAACAAAGATATAATAAAAAGAAAACATCAAAAAATATCTAGATTTCGGCCTCGCATTTACTCCATTACCATCGGGGAGAAGCTTTCATTCCCGGCGCGTTTGTTTGTCAGTTCCGTGATCCATGAGTCGAAGAAGTCGTGTTTCCCGCCAAAACTCGATACCCGCAGAGGATGTTTTGGCGAATCTTTTACCCAACTCGATCCTCGAATGTGTGTTTGGGAACGAAAAAATAAAACATCGTCTGCGTTTTCTCTGTGGGACGTGATGCGATCCCCGCGTTCATTAACTGCATCAATGGCTCTGTCTCTGCCGCTGGAAAAAGGACGTGTCAGAGTACAGTCAACAAGTCGAAACCCTTACTCTCTCTCTCTCTCTCTTTGTCTCTGTCTGTCTCTGTCTATGTCTGTCTGTCTCTCTCTCTCATCCCATCCTATTTCTCTTCTTCCACCCTCCCTCCCTTTCCCTCCTCCTCTCCCTCTCCCTCCTTCTCTCTTTCTCTCTGCCTCTGTCTATGTCTGTCTGTCTGTCTGTCTGTCTGTCTCTGTCTTCTCTCTCATCCCATCCTCCTCCTCTCCTCCCACCCTCCTTCCCTTTCCCTCCTCCTCCTCCCTCTCCCTCCTCCTCTCTTCCCAAGTTTAGTTTCTCGCGTGACTCTTGAAAAACAGAAGCTGCGCCAGAATTTTCGAAGCCACACTTCATTTTCCTCGGGATGGGAAGTCGGAGGTTTAGTGGGCGCTGTTTGACGGGGCGGGGGGGGGGGGGTGCGGGGGCAGGTGGAGGCGCCGAGGGGGAGGGGAGGGAGGAGGTTGAGGGAGTAGCGGAGGAGGAGGCTAGGGGGGGGAGGAGAGGCAGGAGGTTGGGAGGGGAGGAGGAGAGGTGGTGGGGAGAGGCGGAGGAGGAGGCTAGGAGGGGGGGAGAGGCAGGAGAGGTTGGGAGGGGAGGGAGGCGAGAGGTGGTGGAGAGAGGCGGAGGAGGAGGCTAGGAGGGGGGGGGGAGGAAGGAGGAGGCTAAGGGGGGGAGGAATCAGGGTTGGGAGCCGCGGCAATACTTTTGTTTGTTTGTTGATTGACTTTTATCAATTTGTTTAGTTGTTTCTTTCTTTCTATATTTGGTAATTCATTTATTCATTCATTTATCTACTTCTTTTACTTTTCTAAATGTACTATTCATCCGTTTATCTATATCGCTGCCGTTCTATTTTTTCGTTTCTCTCTTTTTCCCTGTATCTAAATACACACACACACACACATACACACACACACACACACGCACACAGAGGTATATATACTGTTTTTGGCGCTTTCTTCTGCCTCGTGTTTTTCTCTCTCTTATTCCCTCTCTCTTTTATTCCCATTTTTTATCCTTTTTATTCTCCTTCTTCTCCTTCCTGTCCACACTTTTCATCCTCTTTTTTCATTTAAGAAAAAGAGGAAGAAGTTAGAAAAGAAGAAAGGGAAGAAGAAAGAAAAGGAGAGAGGAGAAAGAGAAAGAGACGAAGAAGAAGGAAAAAGAAAAAGGGGAAAGAGGAGCAAAAAGGAAAGGAAAGGAAAGGAATTGAAGAAAAGGGGAAAAATATGTTGATAACGATGATAACAGTGAAAAAAAGATAAAAAATTATGATGATAATGATAATAGTAATGATGAAAATTAAAATGATAACGACAACAACAACAACAACAACAACAATAATAATAATGATAATAAACATGATAATGATAATGATCATAATCATAATACTAGTATTACTAATGATGATAACAATAATGATAATGATAATAATAATAACAGTAATGATAAGAATAAGAATAACAACAATAATGACAATGGTAATAATGATAACAATTATAACAATAATAATGACAATAATAATGACAATAATAGTAATGATGATAATAATGATATCAATAATGATGATGATATTAATAATAATGATAATAATGGTAAAAAATAATAATGATAATAAAACAACAATAATAATGTTAATTACAATAATAATAAAAGTGATGACAACATTAACAATGATAACAATTAACAGTAATATTAATAATAATATCTATGATAACCTTAATAATAAGAATTATAATAATGATAATGGTAATAACGGTAATGGCAATATAAAGGATAACGAAAATAATGACAATGATAATGATAATAATGATAAATATAATAATAATGGTAATATCAATAATTATGATCATAGTAATAATGATAATAATGATAATAATGCTGATGATAAGAATATTAAAGATGATAACATTAATGATAATGACAAGAATAATGAAGGTAATAACAATAATCGGAATGCTTATAATGATAATGGCAGTGATGATATGACAATAATAAAAGTAATAATAGCAACGTGATGATAATGATGATAGTAATAGTATTAATAGTAGTAGCAGTAATAATAATGATAATAATAACAATAACAATAATAATAATAATAATAATAATAATAATAATAATAATAATAATAATAATAATAATAATAATAATAATAATAATAATAATAATAATAATGGTATTAATAACAATAATGATAAAGACAATAACAATAATAATAACAATGATGATAATAAACATCTCAAGAAGATACAAAATCACAAAGCCTGAAGATATTCCCATCATAAAAGAGCAATTAAAACATATTCAAGCAAAGGCTCAGAGAATCAGAAGACATACAAGAAAACGAATAAACACTTTCGTCAAAATAAAGTCTTTTAAACCGGCACAAAAAAAAAAAAAAAAAAATCTACGGGGAGCTCGGGAAGAAGCAGGTAAATGTTGACGAGCCGGATAAGATAAGATTGAAGAGTTCCGGGGAAAAATGTGAAAACGAAAAACAAATAATAAAAAAACACCACAAAGAAACAGGTCAGTGGATAAACAACATGAGGAAATTACCAAAAAAAAAAAAAAAAAAAAAAAGACAGAAGGTTCAAAGATGGGATGATGTAAGTGAGAACGAAGCGACCGTCGCCCTTAAGATTGCGAACAGCTGGAAGTCCCCAGACACTGACAAGTTACCAAACTTCTCAAGGAAGAATCTTAAGACAATGCATGGAGATGGGGTAAAGTCGCACAGCACGCTAATGAAGGATCCAACGAAATGCCCAGAAGGGTTAGCCTAAGGAATCACCTTTTACTGCTGAGACATCGAATCCGGAGAACTCTGGGTCAATAGCATGCTCGTCTACAATGCACAAGACCCTCACATCAATAGTCAGAGAACGGACCTACGTCTTTCTGGTAGAAAATAGTCTTCTGACACAAGAACAGAAAGGATGCAGAAGCTATGGCTGTAAAGACCAACTATTGGTAAATAAAATAATTTTAGATCATAAAATAAAGAAAAAAACTATGCACATCATGGATTCATTACAAAACAACAACAAAAATCAATAGACAGTGTCCCTTACACATGGATAATTAAAGCCATGGAAATTTACAGATCATCACCAAACCTCATCAACCTTATGAGGCGAAGTATGGAGGCATGGAAAACAACAGTGATACTAAACCACACCCAAGGCGCTTTGACATCCAGCCCAGATAAAACCAGAAGCGGTATTTTCCAAGGGAATTCGTTTTCTCCGAAGCTATTCTGTGTCTCTTTAGCTCCACTTAGCATAATACTTAACTGAACCAACTATGGAAATGACA
>NW_020870803.1:163617-171117 GCF_003789085.1 Penaeus vannamei
GTGTGTGTGTGTGTGTGTGTGTGTGTGTGTGGTGTGTATAAAGAAAAAGTAGAATATGAATAGGAGAACAGAAATATATAGATACAAACACACACACATATATATTAATAAAAATATAATATATATTGCATATATATAGATATATAACATAGAATATGTATATATGTACATTAATAATTATATATATATATATATATATTATATATACTATATTATCCATCTCTCTCTTCTATGTATATGTGTGTATGGATAAACATATTTGCACACACACACACACACACACACACACACACACACACACACACACACATATCTATCCTATCTGTCTCTCTATATATACATATATACATAGGTATGTATTATACACATATGTTCATATATCTATATATTACATATATATATATATATATATATATATATATATATATATACACACACAACACACACACACACCACACACACACACACACACACACACACACATACATATACATATATATATATATATATATATATATATATATATATATATTATATATATATATATACATACACATATGTGTGTGTATATATATATATATATATATATATATATATATATATATGTGTTGTGTGTGTGTGTGTGTGTGTGTGTGTGTGTGTGTGTGTGTGTGTGTGTGTGTGTGTGTGTGTGTGGTGTGATATGTGTGTGTGTGTGTGTGTGTATAAGAAGAAAAAGTAGAATATGAATAGGAGAACCAGAAATATATAGATACAAACACACACACATATATATTCATAAAAATATAATATATATTTGCATATATATAGATATATATACATAGAATATGTATATATGTACATATATATATATATATATATATATATATATATATATATATCTATATCTATCCATCTCTCTCTCTCTATGTATATGTGTGTATGGATAAACATATATACACACACACACACACACACACACACACACACACACACACACACACACACACACACACACACACACACACAACACACACACATTATATATATATATATATATATATATATATATATATTATATAATGCATACATAAATACATACATACATACATACACACTCACAGATAAACCAGGCACATTTGGAGCAGCATCTTTATTTTCTACAGACGCTTCGGGTGAAAAGTTCGTCGCCCATTATCAATGTTTAACTGAAATATCAATACAACATAAAACTATAAAGGTTTAAAAACATCATCATACCATTTTGAATTAAATAATACACATATTTTCGAAATAATTAATAAATGCAAAATGTATATATGAAATAAGAATATGAAATAAACAGAGAATAATACGAACCTGTCATTCGTCATTTTCTGTTTACATTTGGCAGTATTGTTGGAACGTCGGAATGTATAGAAAATGTGGGAGCATCACAGACAGGGTCAACTGTTGTAGTTGCGAGCGGAGCAATTCAGTGGCGGTGGAGGCTAAATATTCATTGAGTTTCGGCCGCCCCTTCCAAATATGCAGAGGTCAGAAGCAAAGGGTGATGGAGCTATTACTTTGAAATCATGTCTTGATATGGTTGGTGATGTTCACGAACAAGGGCAGCCATTTGTTGACTCTGGTGGCCTTCCCGTTCTGTTTGAAAAACCGTGATGTTCATCTACACGAATGAAAAGATTGGTGGAAGGCTTTCCAGTGTAAGTATCATTGCAGCTGCTGTGCGTTAATTGTTAATTTATAGACGACAGATGAGCATAACAGGTTGGGAATTTTGTCTTTGACTTTGAATTATAGTCAAGGATAATTGTGGAAGGATATGACTCATGGTCCATGTACGGAAGGTTTACGTAAATCATATCTTTGGCGGTAAGTTCTCCTGGTTCTCTTTTAAAATGACATTGTTTAAGATTTTGTCTGATGGAACTGAATGACAAGCAATGGATAACTATTCCTCCTTCGGGTGTCAGTAATAGCCTATATCCTTGAATGTTAGATATGACTTTGATATGTTGTATGCTCTATTGGTAAGAATATTTATCAAATTAGTTTTGTACTTGATAGGAATGAAAGAAAAAAGTTTCGTGGTGAGGCCTGTGTATCCAGCAGTTGAAAATCTATTGCTATCTCTGCTGATATTGACATCCAAGAAAGCAAGTTTACCAATAGACTCTAATCCACAGGCACATTTGATATTCTTATACTGCGTGCTCATATACTGCAGGATTTTCTGAACTTGTAACTGTGATTTAAAAGAAAAAGGAGTGTGTCAATATATCTTATAATATGAGGGTCTAAAATCGGGGGAGAGGGGAGGGGGAGGGGGGAGGGATGCAGTTTGTGAGCCATCAGTTTTCATGGAAACAAATATATGAACAAGTGTTGGACAAACGGGGCTGCCCAAAGCAACATAATCAACCTGGTTATATAATTTGCCATCAGGAAAAACTGTCATATCCTCCGGGCAGCAATGTCCAACAACTTCTCGAATTATACTTTGTCCAAGCCATTTACTTGGTTTTTGTTAGATAGGAAGTCAGTGAAGATTGCGGTTATTTCAGCAAGTGAGACACGTGGAGAGATTGGCAGCGTCAGAAATTGTCTTTATGTAACTGTCAGCATTGCGAAAATTGTCTGATATTGTGTTTTGTCCGTCCGGTCGCGCGTTACGCTTACATTTTGCGCCTGAAAATGTGACTGCGGACATGAAGGCAATTCATTATAGTATAATTTAGAGTGATAATTGGCATTAAAGAATACCCCCCCCCATATATATATATATATATATATATTATATATATATATATATATATACATACTATTTTTTCTTTTCTTTTACACACATACACACATATATGTGTGAGTGTTCGTATGTACAAACGTATGAATATACCCTACGTACATAAACAGATATTACCTATTTATCTATATGCCTACACACAAACACACATATATGTCTATATATATATGTGTGTGTGTGTATATGTATATATGCATGCATACACACACATATATATACATACATATATTATATATATATATATATATATATATATATTATATATATACATATACATATATTATGTATATATATATATATATATATATATATATATATATATATATATATATATATATATATATATTGCATATATTTATGTATATGTATGTATGTATTATATCATATTATATATATAATATATATATATATATATATATATATATATATATATATATATATATATATATATATATATATATATAATATCGCGTTGCAGAAACACCTGCGCAATCGAAGCCCAAATGATCCATTAGCCTGAGTTCCTCGCCCATTAACGAGGCCGGAAGCGAGCATTACCTATCGTGAGGCCGGAAGGCGGAGGAAGTTCGGGGAGAGGAAGGGGAACGCGGAGACGTCATGGAAGGAGGCGTGGGTGGTGGAGGAGGAGGTGGAAGCGTGGGTGGAGGAGGAGGAGGTGGAAGTGTGGTGGAGGAGGAGGAGGAGGTGGAGGAGGAGGTGGAGGAGGAGGAGGGGAGGGAGGTGGGGGAGGAAGGAGGTGGAGGGAGGGGGAGGAGGAGGTGGAGGAAGGGGGGTGAGGAGGAGGAGGAGGAGGAAAGGGGGGAGGAAGAGGAGGAAAGGGGAGGAGGAGGAGGGGAATGGGGGAGGAGGAGGAGGAAGGGGGAGAGGAGGGGGAGAAGGAGGAGGGAGAAGGAGGAGGGGGAGAAGAAGAAGAAGGAGAAAGAGGAGGAGAAGGAAGACGAGACGGAGGAAGAAGAAGAAGAAGCAGGATGAGAAGTAGGATAAGAAAAAGTAGGAAGAGGTTGAAGATTAAGATCAAAATTAAAAGTAAAAGAATGAAAAATGGGAAAAGGTTGAACAGCTGGAGGAAAAAGAAAATGGAAATGGAGAATAGGAAAAGGAAGAGGAAAAGAGAAGTTGAAATAAGAGAAAGAGAAGAATGAAAGAGAGAACGAGAATGAGAAGGACATGCACAAAGAAGAGCAAGAGCGAAGAGGAGAAGGAAGGAAGGAAGGAGGATGGGGATGGGGGTGGGGGGGTGGGGGGCATCAGTCACTATGGAAACGTGAGGCGAAGGGAACTAACAAACAGGGCGGGGGGGGGGGTAGGGGGGGGGGAGAGCTGGCTGGATGCGTAAGACGGTTTGTTATCATATGTTATTCTGTTTACCACATGGAAGGCCCGGTATCTCGTCTCTGATTCGCTTGTGTTTATGTGTTTATCATCATGTGCGTCTTCCGTGTGCACATATATAAGTACACATACGCACATAGACTCGTGTATCAACTTTACTATCATTTTTGGGTAAAGTATTAAAAAAAAGAGGGATTTCTGTGCATGTGTAATATGTAAAGTACATTAAATATACTCACAAGGATAATTAGAAAATGTGTAGATTTATGGGGAAAATGTAAACATATAGTCCATTCAGGTTGTGATGCAATCTCAAACGAATTGCAACACGAAACAAATATCAATTTTCTTACACAATAATCTATTCTCTCTAACATATCAAAAATCCCTAAATTGGAAACACGATGCGCATCAAATGTGTGAGTTCGTTTGAAATCTTTGTTTTATAGTGGTTGGCCAAAGTGCCAATCAGATATATCTAATCGTGCAATCTACGCCAATATGTTTCCTTATATCTTTATTTGATCTCTGCTACAATGATATCTCTTTGACGTCATAAGAGACAAGTACTAGAATACTTTAATATAAATTCCAGCTTTGATAGGAAAAAAAAAAAACACGTGTATTGTTTACAAAACTGATATCTCGCGATATTGTTGCGCGACATATTTTGACGGTCATCAAAAATATTATAATTCAATTGCAATAAATCAATATTCCTTGCATAGAAAAAATTAATTGCATTCCAAAACTGACTGATTACGTCGTTAAAATCTACATCTTATAACAAGCTTGATTTATTTCCATATATTCTAACGCCAATGTTATCGCGTAAAAACCGAACCTTGAGCGTATTACCCAGCTGGTTACGGGATAAAACCTAAATCATTCACGTCGATCATCTTACCATAGAAGTTCTACAATGAACTTGTTAAGATAAAATACAAAATCCTATACTAATGCATATAATCATGGCAATGTAAACGAGAATATGACAGTCCAATAAACCACTTAGACACGTCACTTAATTAATTCATAAACAATGTCCTCCATGTTAGCTTGCATTGCATTTTCACAACTTGCTCCACGACACTCCCCACGACCCGGTGTACATTGCAAACCATTCTTCTTGCAGCTGCATCGAAGATTCGCGCATCCATTTTTGCAGTTACAGATGGTTAGTTTGAGAAGTTCTGGCGCGTATGAAAGATCAGTTTTCAAAGGAATCATTCTGCCACCCATGATGATCCAGCCCCATTTCTTGGGATTCATATCTTTACCTTTCCACAGCATTGCCTGGGTGATAAGTCTGGACGAGGAAGTGTCTGTGGGGGATAAAAGATTCACCAGAGACATCTTTGTCAGAAAAGATGCTGTAGCGCGTAGCATCGTGTCCTTAACCTTTCTTTCTTTTGTATAAGCAAACGAGGGCGCTCTCGCCGACAGATGCTATTTCCTCGGTGTTTCAAAAGATCCCTTTGAAACACCGATGCTTGTTGTCGGAAATGTCTGCTTTCCAGGAAGGTCTTCAGGGAAAGCCTTATCCAATGCTATATAACTGGACACCATATATATATCATATTATGATATGTATGTCATGCCGAAGAATAGCTTGAAGAATAAGAATATCATTACATATATCCGAACCTAGTGCTTCCTTGCACAGCTGGATATCCTAGACATTTACACGCCTGGTGCTTAGCTTTGGCTCTATTTTTTTCGAATTTTCGTTGGCGTAATGGTAAACCAATAGGTCACATCAGTTTCTGTCTCTAGTGATGCTTCAGCACCCTTGTGAACAAGGAATAAGTATCAGCATCGGCATGGTAAGACATCACAGACCTCAACCTGTGACTGTGCTGCAATCATATCAATGAATATTTGCTTGTTCTTTTTGTTTGCAAGAAAAAAATGTCTTGTCAGTGTTAGCGCAATATTTTCCAGGAAGTTTACAGCTGTTCTAGATGACAGATCTACTCTTCGTTGATGGGGCATGTCCTTCGGCGAGGGACCAGCACTTCTACCATCAAAAACGAAAACTGCATTTGCATACTTCCAGTTTTATATATATGACGCAGCTATTGATGGTAGAAGAATGCGACCTTCCACGTTTCCGAGGTATTCGCAGCAGCAAGGAACCTCCATCTTAAACGGACTTCAGAGGCTGGTAAGGTATTTCGGTCGCTATGCTAATAACATCTCAGATAGCATTAGCTAGCACAGGTTTGTTAGTTTTTCTTAAAAGGCCGTTCCTTTCAAATAAAGATGCTGGAACCTTCTGTGCTTTACACGCGGAGGCAACGTAAACAACTAACCGTCTTAATGGTCAGGATCCAAGGTTAACGTGAGAGTCGATCATTATTTAGTCACAGCAGCCAATTCAGGTCAAATGAAAAAGTTTAATTGGAATTTCCTAAATAAAGTGAATGTAACTCCAAATTATCTTTTGCAGTAAATATACGCAAACATAATGTTTAACACACACTCAGGTACACTTCGAGCCATATCCCCCACATTCACTTAAGGATTTGAATATTTTCCACTCACAAGATTTCTTTTGACTTTTGATATGTTATATAGCATATATTTTTTAAAGATATACTTTATTTTGTTTGTGTTGCAATTAGTTTGACATTCAGTCATTTTTTACCTTAGAGTGACAGGACTAATAAGCAATCAAAAAGTAACTAGATCGTACACTTCCCTCTACGAGTGTCTTGGTTAGTACACTTAACCTAATTTCACCATATTTATTTCACTGTTAAATGAGTAAAATGGCCGAGGATTGAAAGTCTTGAAAGTCTGCATTTACTGAATGTAATGCCACCTTGATTTTGCTTTATTCACGGGGACACGAAAGGAATATTTTTCATGAAAAGCCATGTTATATCTAAGAGATTTTGATATTGATCGGATACGTTACAAACAAAATCCATCCCTTGGCAAATGGAAGTTATTGCCCCTGCATCAACAAAGTAACGGGAATAAGCCATTTGCCTTCTCTCACTGCGCTAGCGACCACTTAACTCCTCTCAATAGCTCGAATGTTTAGCGCCACCACAACCACTCTATTTGCAATCATATTTCAACATCAATTCATCTTCGCTCTCATTAGTATTCGATCTTGAGCTAAGTGGTGGCGTAAATAGCTGTCTGATTCCGTTGTCCAAGTAGATGAGGGTTCGTTACCCCTTCAAGGACCATCGCTCGGGAAGATAATACCGTGGATGGCTCGAGTCCTTAAGGAGATGACAAAACGCAGACACGTAAAGGTAGAAAAGGTATGGATGAGAATATCTTCACAATACAAGGGATGGATTTGGACGGTTTCGAATATATCTTTGTCAGATATACACCCCTTT
>NW_020870803.1:193617-196117 GCF_003789085.1 Penaeus vannamei
CCCTCCTCTCCCCCTTTCTTCTGAATCCCTCTTCCAGGACCTTCACCCCCCTGATCTCCCTTTCCCTACTTCCTTCATTCTCCCTTTCCCTCCCTCTCCCCTTCTTTACCATCTGAACCCTCCCTTTCTCCCTCTCCCTCTCCTCATCCAAGACTTTCACCCCCCCCTGATCTCCCCTTTTCCCTCCTACTTCCTTCATTCTCTTTCCCTCTCTCTTTCTACCTTGAACCCCCTCCCTTCTCTCTCCCTCTCCTCATCCAAGACTTACCCCCCCTGATCTCCCCTTTTCCCTCCTACTTCCTTCATTCTCCCTTTCCCTCCCTCTCCCCCTCTCTTACCCTCTGAACCCCTTCTTTCTCCCTTTCTCCCTCTCCCTCTCCTTCCCTCCCCCCTGAGCGACGATTCCCCTCTACGCTTCCCCAGGGGATTCCTATTCCCCTCGGCTCATAGCACTAGCCAGGATTTCTGCTATTAATAGGGTTAAAGAAAGAGGAGGAAGGGCATGGCGATGATGATCAGAGAGAAGGAAGAGAAAGGGTGATGAAGATGAGGGGGATGAGGGGGATGAGGAGTGATGTAAAGGGAAGAAGTATAAAAAGAGAAGAATAAGAATAAGAAGAAGGGGGAGAGAAAGTGAGTGGAAAGGAGGAAGCGGAGAATCTGTGGTAACAGTGGAAGGAAAGAGGATAAAGTGACGTGGATAAGAAAGAGGAGGAGAAAGGCGAGGGGTAAGAAAGTAAGATGGAGACATAGAAGGAAGACGACGAAAAGGGGAAGAGTGTGAATAACGCGAGGAAAAGAAATGAGAAGGAGTTGGAACAGCAGAAAATGGTGAAGGGGAAGAAGAAGAAGAAGAAGAAGAAGAAGAAGAAGAAGATGAAGAAGAAGAAGAAGAATACGAAGAAGAAGAAGAAGAAGAAGAAGAAGCAATGGAAGGTTAGAGGGTGAAAGAAAGGAAGTGGTATAGAAATGACATAAAAGAGACGTAGAAGGAGTAGGAAAAAAGAAGAAGGGAAATAGGAAAGGATGAAGACAAAGGGAATGGAATACGAGGAAAATAATGATAAAGAAGAACGATTAATGAAAATGAAACTAAGAGACATAGAAGAACAACGAAGGTTGAGGACGATAACAGTCATAACCAAAACAATTACATTAATAAATGACAAATTTTATATATCAAAAAAAAGAAAGAAAGAAAGAAAAAAAGAAAAAAAAAAAACTCGCACGGCTAGCAAAGGCCAAAAAAGAGAGAGAATTCGGAAATAAACTCGAAATACATTTTTATTGGCTCTTTTTCATGGTCACACAACGGTCATTTTATAGGCAGGAATACATCGTTAAAAGAATAAAACAAAAAATATTCTCTTTGCAGCTTTCATGCGGGAATTACTATTCTAAAGTGATTATTATTGGTAATGGACAGCGAAACGGACGTCATACAGTGTCAATCTATTTATAACGTGAACAGAAAATCATTAAAACGATGGACGGGACGCATTATATATTTCTTTGTTCGTTGTTTGTTCGCAGCGAAAAAGTGTGCTATTTTTTTTCTCTCTCTTTCTCTCTCTCTCTCTCTCTTTTCTCTCTCTCTCTCTTTTTCTCTCTCTTCTCTATTCTCTCTCTCTCTCTCTCTCTCTCTCTCTCTCTCTCTCTCTCTCTCTCTCTCTCTCTCTCTCTCTCTCTCTCTCTCTCTCTCTCTCTCTCTCTCTTCTCTCTCTCTCTCTCTCTTCTGTCTCTCTCTCTCTCTCTTCTCTCTCTATGTTGGCTCATGAATGCGGTACATCTCTTCTAATTCATGAATATATTACACTTCCAAGTAACATATACTTCTAGGTTGATATGATTCGAGAATGTTATATGTATGGAGGAATGAGAATGGTTATCTTTCCAATATAGCATTTCTAAACGAAGATGTATTCGAAATCGGTTGAATAGATCTCTTGTATTATGAAGATATTAGTTCTCATTCATGCCTGTTCTACTTTTGCTACAGCGAATAAGATTCAAGAATATTATACACGAATGTAACACCAATACACTCACACTTTTCTAACATCTAAATGGTATAACACTTTTGTAACGCCTAAATGATTTACCACTTTTCTAACACCACAATTATATCACACTTTTCTAACACCACAATTATATCACACTTTTCTAACACCTAAATTATATAACACTTTTCTAATACCTAAATTATATAACACTTTTCTAACACCTAAATGATATCACACTTTTCTAACACCTAAATTATATAACACTTTTCTAATACCAAACGAATATAAAAAATAGTCTCACCAACATAACACGAATTTACTTATATATCAAACTGCGGATTTAGTGACCTATACTTGCTACAGTTTATAGGAATCTAAAATGTATAGCTAGAATCGAACAAAAATGAATGAAAGAAAGAAAGAGAGAGAGAAAAAAAAGTGGTGAAAGTGTTATTTTTTCATCATCTGTTTAACTTTTTACTTCTATATCATTTTTA
>NW_020870803.1:201117-213617 GCF_003789085.1 Penaeus vannamei
CCTGGTGCATTTTGTTTGAGAAATCGGGTAAACTCAACTATTTTTTTTTTACAAAGCCGAAGTTAATGTTAATTTAGACAGCAATTCATAAGTGGCAATTATGTTATTTGGCTGTAGCATAAAGGAAACGGGGTGCAGTTCGTTTGATAAATTATTTGCCAAGTAGAACATGTAGATGATTGATAAGACAGCAATTCATAAGTTGCAGTTGTAGTATTGGACTATAGTAAATGTGGTTTATTTGTTTGACATATCGGGTAAACTCAACTATCTATTTGAAAAGTAGAAGTAGATGATTGATTAGACAGCAGTTCATGGCAGTTGTATTATTTGGCTATAGTATCGTTTGGGTTAAAGGGTAAAATCAAGTCTTTATTTGCAAAGTAGAAGTTTATGTTAATTAGAGAGCAATTTCTTAGTGTCAGTTGTTCTATATGGCTACAATATAAAGAATTCAGGATGATATCATATAAATACTCAGATATTTGATAAACTCAGCTGTTCTTAAATGCTAAGTAGAAGTAATGTGACCAAGTAAACAGCAATTCATGTGACAGCTGTACTATATGGCTACAGTATAAAAAAACAAAAAAAAAAACGTGGTACATTTCGTCTGGGATATCAAATAAATTCAGCGGCATTGCAGCTGTAACGGAGCGCTCCCTTCAACCTTCCTTGCATTTCTCAAGAATTTTGTGAATCTTTAACGCCCTGATGTGTGAGCAGCTGTTCATTTGCTGCAGCGGTGTGGTATATAATGCATTTTTTAAGAGACTGTTTTTCAGGCCAAGCCAAATGTTGGCCGGAATTTCCAGAGATGTAAGGAATAGAAGAAAAAGGAAATTAAAAAAAAAAAAAAAAAAAAAAAAAAAATGACAAGATTCAAAACATGATATGCAGTATATCTATAGATTTGTTTCACACTGGGACGATTATATAATCATAAGATTAGTCCTGATATAAGACCATGTTCGGTAATCATAACATGTAAAAAACTGGGAGAAATTGGCAAGAATTTGAGTCTAATGTTAGTCTTTGACATGACAGCAGGTTGACATGTGGTTGGAAGGGCGGGGGGGGGGCATGTTAGGGTGAGATGACTGGGAAAAGGACTGGGGAGCACAAACGTTCTTTACAGTATGTGAGGAGGACATGGGTATATGAGTCTGTGTGTATGAATTATATACGAACATGTGAACATGCAGACAGAAATATATATACACATACAATTATATTCAAGCATAGACACACACACACACACACACACACACACACACACACACACACACACACACACACACACACACACACACACACACACACACACACACACACACACACACACACACACACACACACACACACACACACACACACACACACACACACACCCACACCCACACCACACCACACACCACACACACACACTACACACATCAAGATACGAAACTATCTATCTTTCTATCTATTGACAAATGCAAATATAACGCAGACACAAATACAAATACATACGGCACGCCACCCACCGTAAGTTAGCCCGCGTGTTGACAGAAGCAGCAATGATAATGAAGGGTAAATACGAGCGCCACGTGACAATCTTCAGCGTTCCACCTTAAGTCAGCTGCGGAGAGGAGGGAAGGGAGGGGAAGGGAGGGGAAGGGAGGGAAGGGGTGGGAGAGAAGGAGGGGAGGGGAGGGGGGGGAAGGAGGGAGGGAGGGGAAGGGAGGAGGAGGGAGGGAGGAGGGAGGAAGGGGAGGGGGGGGAGGGGGGGAGGGGAGAGGAGGTAAGGGAGGAGGGGAGGGAAGGAGGTAGGGAGGGGGGGAGGGAAGGTAGGTAGGAGGGGAGGTAAGGAAGGAGGAGGGGGAAGGTAAGGGAGGTAGGAGAGAGAGGGGAAGAAGGGAGGAAAAGGAGGTGGGAGGGAGGGAGGTAATGGAGGAGGGAGGGGATGGAGGGGAGGAAAGGAGGTAGCACCGGTAGGGAAGGAGGGAAAGGTGGGGAGGGAGGAAAGGGAGGGAGAAGAAGGAAGAAAGGGAGAGGGGAAGGAGGGAGGGAGGAGGGAGGGGAAGAAGAGGGAGAATAGAGTCACACCCAGAAAATTCTCCTGAGATGCCTCCGTCCTCATCTCCACCACTAAATTCCCAATCTCCCCCAGCAAGCACTTTGAACTATTCCCTACCCCACCAGTCCCTCTCTTCTTTCTCTTGTTCCTAACCCCTCCATTTCTCCCTTCCCCACCAACCTTATTCCTTTTGCTTCCCCATCACCTCTCCTCTCCTCTCTACCCACCTCCCACCCCCACCAGCTCGTCCATCTTCACAATCTCTTATCTTCTTCCATCTCCAACCATTTTTCAAAATCCACCTCTCCCCCACCTCCACCAACTCCTCCTTCCTCTCCCCCTTCTCCATCCTCTCCCCTCCCCCCCGCAGTTCTCTCCCACCCCGTCAGTCCTCCCTTCCCTCAATTCTCTCCCCCTCCCCCCCTCATTTCTCTCCCCTTCTCCCACCCCGTCAATCCTCCCCATCCCCCCAATTCCCTCCCCTTCTCCCATCCCCCTCTCCATCCTCTCCTCCGCCCCCCCCCCTTCACAATTCCCTCCCCTTCTCCCACCCGCCAATCCTCCCATCCCCCTCAATTCTCTCCCCTTCTCCCACCCTTCGCAAACACCTCCTCCTCCCTCCCCCCCCCGAAACAATTCACCCCTCCCAAAACACCTCCTCCTCCCTCCCCCACACTTAGCATAACGCACGTGCCACAGTGACATCCGGTGCCTCAGAATCCCGGATGCGTCCTGGTTCATCTCTGTTGCCTCGAGACGAATGCTATCCGGTTAGGGAGAAGGGAGGCTGAGTGAAGCTTAAGGGAAGGGACAGGTATGGCGGGAGAGAGGGAGGAGGGATGGGGAAGAGGAGAAGAGATGGGGGTGAAGGAGAAGAGGTGGGGGAGAGGGAGAAGAGATGGGGGAGAAGGAGAAAATGAGAGAGGGAGAGAAGGGGAGAGGGAGAGAGGGAGAGAGAGGGAGAAGACAGGGAGAGAGAGGGAGAAGAGATGGGGGAGAAGGAGAAGAGATGGGAGAAAGGGAGAGATGGGAAAGATGGATAAAAGGGGAGAGGGAGAGAAAGGGAGATGGAGAGAAGGGAGAGGGAGAGAGGGAGAAAGGGAGAGATGGAAAAGAGGGAAAGAAAGTATTATATATATATATATATATATATATATATATATATATATATATATATATATATATATATATATATATATATATATGTGTGTGTGTGTGTGTGTGTGTGTGTGTGTGTGTGTGTGTGTGTGTGTGTGTGTGTGTGTGTGTGTGTGTGTGTGTGTGTGTGTGTATATATTATATATATATATATATATATATATATATATATATATATTATATATATATATATATATATATATATTTCTATATATATATACATACACACACACACACACACACACACACACACACATATATATATATATATATATATATATATATATATTATATATATATATATATATATATATATATATATATACATATATAAATGACAAATAAAAAACATGCAACAGAGCAAACGCGAAGCAAAGCAAAGGCCAAAGGCACCCAACCAGGCGTCGTGAAGTTTCAATCTGATTGTTAGAAATAAAACCTCCGCCCCTCCCCTTCCCTCTCCCCTCCCCCCCCCATCTGTGAGGTAAAAACAGTCCAAAATACGAAACAGTAAACTACAGGAATTACCAATTATTTCGCAATCAACTTGATATATGGAACTTTAAACTTAGCATGAATGGCCCGCAAAGCTCTTTCTGATTAGATGTTATTGCTAAAAGCTTTTTTGTTTATCTATTTTTTTCTTATTGTTGATGGGGTTATTTTCTCGTTGATGATTAGATTTGGACTGTGCTTAGTTGTCAGACGGTCTGAACATAGGATGTATATATAATATATATATATATATATATATATATATATATATATATATATATATATAATATTATATATATATACATATATATATATATATATATATATATATATATATATTATATATGATTATATAACACACACACACACACACACACACATCATTCATGAACAATAATATTTGCTCCTTAAAGATTTTGGAGTTTTTTATCGCCTGAAAGTAAGAATATAATAGCCATAAAATTCTATTGCTTCGAAAAACAAGAATAGGGAGGTAATGTGATACTTGAAATTGATTCCCGGATATGTTGATATCATATCTTAAAGATTTCGAAAAATTTACCATTCTTTTAAAGGAAGTATTCTATAGCGTGTACGTTATACTAACAGAATATGCTATACGTCAATATTTATGGAAAAAAATAACCATATATTTAGATTCAACGTATTACGAGAGTTTTTTTTTATCAATGTCAAATTAGTGATTCAGTACGTAAGCATTTTTACTGATTATCTGTTCATGTAATATTCGCTGAATCTGAAGCGTTTGTAAGTGGTTTGTTGACGTGGATGTAAACGCACAGCATTGAAATGTAATATATTCATCTGCACTTAACAACATCTTTATTGCCCTTTTGTTTTTATTCAATTAGGAAGTAAGTGATAAAAAAGATAAGGAGAGCGAGGATGAAGGATCGCCATCGTGATTATGTTAATAATATTATCAATAGTTATAGTTCGCTAACGATATTGAAAATAACAAAGGTGAAGGTTAGTTAAAAGGATGATTATAATGATAATGATGTAAATAGTTATAATGTTATGATAATTATCATAGCAATGATTGATAGTAATACGAGTGATGTAAATAGCAAGAAAATGATGATCAATGAGCAAGTAATAAGAATGATAATGGAACTAAGCATAAAGATTAACATAACTCTACGGACAAATCAAGCCGCATTTCAATACCATCAAGATATACTTATGGGGTATCCTAAATTTGGAATGCAGTCTCACATGACCACATATCAAATGTTACATTGCCTTTCCACGCCCAATCCGTTCGCTTGGTAGATGAGTAGATAAATTACTGTGTGACTGCTCTTTTCTTTTAAATGATATATTATAGATCGTAATAATGTTATGATTTAGATTTCCAGTGTAATACTATTATATAATGCTTCGACCATGCATCAAATGCCTGCGCAGTTAGCCAGGGTGGTAAATGAAGGACTAAACTTTAACAACAACAAAAAAAAAAAAACGCCAAATAATTCCGTAATTTGCATAAACATATAGAAACATATATTACCATAACCATCACCCTACTTTAAAATCTATTTCCTCTACTTATCAATTTTCTATCTCCCATTCAGTTTTCATATTCCAATTTTCTTATTTTCTTTTTTTCCCGTAATTTCGTTTTTTGTCTTTATTCATTCACAATCAAATATACGGATATCATGTATAAGTACGTATTATGGTCTTCACGTCAATATATCTTCCGATTCATAACAAAGCTTTTTCGTCCGTTCATCATGTATATGGCCCGCCTAGCCAACCAACATACAAGGCAAATAACCTTTAATGCTTTGTGACCAGGAAAAGCTGGGTCGTTACAGAGAGAAGCGGTCGAGCACAGACAATAAAAGGAGGTGAAAAAGAGAGAGGAAGGGAAAGAAGGGAGCAAAAATGAAGAACAAAAAAGCGCAGAGAAAAAAAAAATAAATAAAAAAAAAAAATCACAAGAAGAAACGGCGAAGAGCGTAAAACAGAAAGAGAAAAGGAAAAAAAATCGCAATACACCTAGGAGAACGTAGCGGAAAGGAAAGATATACAAATAACCATACATAACAAAATAACAACAAAAAATATAAAAAAATGAAAAAAGACAGTCATTACACTCTTAAATTCACAGCTCTGTTCTTCCTCAATCATACAATTGCTCGATCAAAGAATAGTACATACATGACTACATTAACCATGATCATAAATACGCGTACTCACTGCAATGATAACTCAACTTAAAAAAAAAAAAAAAGACGAAAAAACATAAACTCATGAAAATTATCATATATGATTTAGGAGAACCCAAAAAACAAAAACAAGTACAGAAATAGACAAAGAAACAGAACGCAGAAAAAAACACGAAGAAAAAAAGAAAAAAAACGAAAAAATCCATCCCAATGAATCATGAAGAAAAGAAAAGAAAACAGAATTCGTTATCCTTTACCCTGTTATAGTCTACTTTCCTGAGAAATAATATAACAAGATCAAGTTATGACTATACACACATTACACTGGATATAACCCACTATATATGGAACTAATTCAAAAACACTTAAATGGCCATTTTGCTCATTGTCTACTATACTTCTCTAAAATATCGCCTCTCACCTCAATATATATATATAAGATATATAGATATGACGAATATATAAAATAATCATAATACTAACCCTTGCTCAATTACCCTACGACGATTAGAAATATACATAAACCAATATCAGAAACCCCTCCCATTTAAAACAATTATCCTACCCCTTAAGCAATCTAACCACAGTCCTCTCCATCTGCATCTCCTTGCCGCTTCCATAACCCTTGCCCGACCATATCACCTCTAAACTCATCGAACCCTAATCACAATCTGCATCGAAGAATTTCAGGGAGCATCAAACACCCAGTCTGTCTTCTCGATATGAAACCATGAAGCCGTGAAGAAACAGCCAGATCACCCCGTCTTGCAATACATCTCGCGCTCCCTGAAACGTCTTCTTTGCGGAATTCCAACCTTCTACTTCCACCCCTCACTCATAAAAAAATAAGGCAAAATGGAAGAAAGAAATAACAATGGGATACCGGTGCTAAATTTTCCATCCCTGGCGACATTCCTGTTACTCCTCGGTGCCTTTAATCCTTTCTTTCCTCCTTCTTAATACATTCTAACTGTATTTTATAGTTTATTTGTATGATTGTTATTAAATGATTGTAGTTTTATAGAAGTAGAACCAAGACATCATTATCCCAAATAACTTATCTACGTTACATTGGTACCAGAATTCATACCCGTAGAATCTAAAATTAATGCTGTCACATTGATTTTCTCTTGTTGGACTATTACAGTTAAACGTTTTATTGTTTAAACCAATTAGAATATAAATTATTCTTTCTTTCTTCCCTATAGATTTATATTAAAGAGAACAGTTCAGTATTCATTCTTCTCCATCTTACCTCAACTTTCTATTATTTTTTATCTCATCTTCATTATTCAATATTAATTATATCATAATTAATCCCCTACTATTATTTTTTATTTATCTATCTTGATTATATTTATTATCTACATCTTGTCTCAATATAAACAAACTACAGAAACATTATACTGCATAGTATTTTTTACAAAAAAAATTCCTCTATCTTTCTTTCCCTCTCATCTTTCTCACTACCGTTCGTTATCTTTCTGTTCTACTATTCGGTACTTTCTCTGTTATCTTCTATAAAATGAAGAAATTATGAGAACCTGACAACTATTTTCTAACTTTTTCCTATCTATCTTCCATTAAGTTCTTTCCGGCTTCTTCTATTTTCCTCCTCTTCCTTTATTCTGCTTATCTTACTCACCCTTCCAACCTCTATCCTATAATCAGCGATTATCCCAATACTGTACCCCTTTCATCCTCACTTATCATCCTCATAAGTCAGGATGAATTAATTATTATTATAACAGAGAAAAGAAAATTAATTTTCTTATACATAGTAATAGTTTATAATGTCTACAAAATTACCTCCTTGTCTATTTCCGAGTCTAGCATATCCGGCTCCTTTCCCTCTACCCTAACGCCCATCCTCAGTTTAACTGTAATCTACTATAGTTTCTCTCTGTATTCGCTATTACCAACTTACTCTTCCTTACCCCCTCCCCTCCTTTCTCCTCTATTTCTCCACGTTCGCATTGCTTCCTTTCCGCACATATCCTCTCTTCTAATTCCTCCTTTACTTCACTTACTCTTCCTACAACACTATATCCCTACTCCCAGCTCTTCCTCACATTTTTCCCTCCTCTCCTCCTTCCTTCCTCTATCCTCTGTTCTTCCCCTTCCATCTTCCTTTCCTCCTATTCATATCCACTATCTCTCCTCCCTTCCCTCCTATTTCTCCACTATCTCCCCTCCCCTTCTAATCTTTCTTATCAATCCTTTCATTCCCTAATCCATCCATGTTCTTTGTCTGCTGTTCCCACTCAACCTATCTTACCTCCTCCATACCTCCTCCTTATCTCTTCCTCCATCATATTCGAATTTCACTCGACCATTATTCCTTTCCCTTAATTCTACTTGTCCTAAATGCTCTAAACAGCTGCTATGCCTTATGCTCTTTCCCTCCTGTCGGCACGTTTTCTTTCCTATCCATTACCTTTACCTGTGCACCGTCTGTTATTCTCTTTCCTTCCATTTCGATAACCTCCAGGAACCCTATCATTTCCATTCCACTCACTCACTCATTCACTCACTTCATTCACACACACCAATCCTCCATTCCATACACCTAAACCTCCTCTCTCCTTTCTTACCTCCTTCAATTCCTAGCCATCTTCGATTACGATACACAAGGACCATTTAGAAGAGACAGCGTACTATAGCCGCGTTACCTTTAAGTTCCACAGTTGTGAGAAAAAGCTGAGATCTAACAAGAAATAATTCTTATCGCTCAGTAAAGAAAAACGAGAGAGGAAGAGGAAGAGAGAAAACAAAAGAAGAGACCGAGCAGAATGACTAATTGAAGCAAAATCAACTATAAGATTCATTCGTACTATCATACGCATGCTTCTATATTATCTATCCATTGATATTTTTATTTTTTCTATTATATTTCCACTTTTCTTCGTTTTTTTCTTCTCTGTCAATATTTGTTTGTTTTACGATTATATTTTATTGGAAATTTAGATTGTATGTTTATAATGTTCTTTCTCAATATTAAAACAAAATCTGCTGCTCAATTCTTATAAATTTTTACTGCTTCTTTCTTTTCTCATCTCCTTGACTTCCTTATTATTTTCTTCCTTCTTCTATTTTCTCCCTTTTTTTCTTCTCCTTCTCTTAACTTTCCTCGTTTATCGGAGCTGACCTCATTTATTTTTTTTTCTTTCCGTTTTTTTCTCTTACTTTTGCCTTTGGCGCTGATTACCTGTGTCTGATAGATCGAGTGTTTGATGCGTGGCAGGTGTGCGTGGGATTAAGGAAAAGCATGTAGTGAATGATTCAAAATTAGGCCTAAATAGATGAAGAAATAAGATAGACATTAAACGCTATAAGATTATTGTCGTGGGTTGGTATTATGCCGGCGTTGGGGGTTTATGTGTGTGGGCATGTGTGTTGTTGGGTGGTGTTGTCGGTGGTGTTGTAGTTATGTTTTGTGTTGTGTTTGTGTTGTTGTTTGTGGTGGTTGGTGTTTGTGTTTGTCGTGTGTGCGGTGTTGGTTGTGCTTGTTTGTTGTGGTGGGTGTTCAAGTGTGTTTTTTGTTTGTTTTGTTGGTTGGGTTTTGTGTGTGGTGTGTGTTTTTTTTTGGTGTGTGTGATTATGGATGTGTGTTTGTTGTTCAATTGTGTGTGTATGTGTGTGTTGTCCTGTCTTGTGGGTAATATGTAAACAGTTGTATGTGTCTATGTATATATCTGAAGGCATTTATATGTAAATAACGATAACACTTACCTACCCAAATATACGCACATACATACGTATATAAGTATACAAACACACGCCGCACCCTCAAAGACAATCCACCTGAAACTCTCCACGCAATCAAAATATCTTCATGGAAATCCCTCCCATACTCCCATGGGTATGGCGGCACCACGGAAGCCTCGACCAGACCTCGTTCTTCTACTGAGGAACGAGGAGCATGAAGTGTAATGAGAAGGCTCAGCGTGGCATTGGTACTTACTCTCTTTTGGGGGGACATGCCATTAACCTGTGATTTACGACTGACATTAACATATTATCCTTTCGTTTAATTATTTATTTTCTATCTCTTTTTCATTCGTTATTTCTTTTTGTGTGTTTGTGTTTTCTCTTTCTTTTTGTTCTCGCTGTTATTGCTATTAGTTGACTTATTCAGTGTTATTTTATGGAGTCTTTTGCCTCTTCCTGTTCTCCTGGAGTATTGATTAATTCATAATGGCTATTCTTATAACAATGTAATGATGCATATTCATTGTGTGTAAACGTGTTATGTATAGATGTGTGTATTAGTAGTATATGTGTGGGTGGTGCTTAACGGAATGTTGTATGGTGGTTGTTGTTTTAGTGGAAAGGAGAGGGAAAGGTTATTTGTTATTCTTCGGATGTGGGTAGTATTTGGTTATCAGTTCTTTTATCATAGTCTATTTGTTGTCTGGTATGTAGTTTGTTGTGTGTAGGATCTGTCTCTTTTTGTTGCGGTATAGTTGTTAAGTGCCTATTATTAAAAACAAAGAGAATCAATGATGTGAATCAAGAAAGAGCAAAGACCACAGGAAGTTGAGAAAGAGAAATGAATAGAAGAAGCAAGAAAGAATAGAGAAATGAAAATCCACAAGGCAGCAACAACCTACAAGACGCTGAACGAGCTAGAGAAAACAATAAGACCGAACAATGAATAATTATAATAGAGAAAAAAATAATTCCAGAACTAATAAATAGACAGAATAAATAGAGTAGATGAGTAGTAACAAAAGATCTACAGAGACTCACGAGAGCCGAAGATGTAGCAAGAGCATTCTTTACTGGATGAGAGAGAGAACGAGACAGCATTTTCTTGAGGTGACGTTAGAACGCCTTGCCTCTCCGAGTTTGAGTAAGCAGTGAGATGTTGTTTTGTATGTATGATACTGTTGTAGTAGAAAAGAGTAATGAGTGTAAAGAGTGAAACGGTCTCCACGTTCCCGCTGACGGCAGATAGGTGAAGCATGGCCTTCGGATCCATACCTTACTATTAACAAGCCTTTTATTTTTTATCCTTCAAAATTACAGCCCAAATTCTGCTGTAATTATCTTTCTTAGTATCTTTTTTCTTGACAATTAGTACCCACAAGTATGTTCTTAAAGCATTTCAAGTATCAATCGATCGTATTTTTCTTTTTTTTAGTTCTGCAATGGCTCCTGACCAAGATCTGCTGTTTGTACAATGAGTATGAATAATATATCCAGAAAAATCAGTAATATTCTTAAACTCGCACGTTATAGCTACTAAAAGTATTATAGGTAGAAGTAGTACAGGTATAGACGTGTAATATGATGGCAATACGCTAGCTATAATATAGTCAGTATATAATCAGCTGACATCATTCATCATCTGCAATCTACCTAGAATAGGTAGAAACAAGCATTTTATGACTGTTAATGGCCTACTATTAACGGCTCTCTATTTCGTCTCTCTCTCTCTCTCTACTCCTCTCCTCACTCTCCTCTGCTCTCTCCCTCTCTCTGACTCTCTCTCTCTGCCATCTGACTCTCGTCATCTCGTACTCTGTAGCTCAATGCTACCTCTCTCTCTTTCTCGCCTCTCTTTCTCTACGTCAGCTTTCTCTCTGCATCTCGTCAGAGTATGATGCGACGACGACTCATCTCTTACTACTCTCCTCTCCTTCCTCTCCTTTCTCTCTCTCTCTCTTATCACTTAATCATCTAAGCTGCTATTCCAATCTGCTCTCCTATGCTCGCATTCCCTCGTCCCTCATACCCTCATCCGATGCTAACGCACCGAGAGACACGCTATCTACGACGAGACCCTCCCTCTATCCGAGAGAGACGCAGAGAGAGAGAGATGAGAGAGAGATGACGAGTATGAGAGAGAGAGAGAGAAAGACGAGACAGACCGCCGAGAGACTACGACGCACCCTATAAACCGCACCAAAACGCCCCTACTACTCAGTAGATAGACCTTAGATTAAATATGATTATGACTTTAGATAGAGATTAGATATGATAGATAGATAGATAATAAGATAGATAGATAGAGTAGCAGAGAGGATAGAGAGAGTATCGACGCCTCTCGAGATCGAATGCTAAGATGAGGAAGAGAGAGAAGAGACGAAAGGAAGAGAGAGAAGAAGAGAGAGAGAGAGAAGCATCAGAGAGTATGAGAGAGAATACTAGAGAGAGATAATGAGGAGACACCGCCCTTAGAGTAAGAGTCCATTAAGCGAAAGAAGACGAGAATGGCCAAGTCCATCCCCTCACGTCTCCGTCCGTACCTTGCCCTGCTTCGTATTGCTCGGCAAGCTGAACGGTATGAAGTAATCTGACTTTGGTTGCTAGATAGAAGAGAAAGATGGTGACATTTTGAGTAACATGGGAGTAGAGGTGGTGAAGGATTGTCGGCTGAGGAGAGCACTGTAGACAGAGCGGATCCGAGCGAGTGGAAGTGACCGTTTTGATGTTGTTAGTAGAGAGAGAGTTTATGTGATGAGAGGGGGAAGAAGGGAGGACGAGTTGGGAGAGAGAGAAGAGATGAGAGAGAGAGGTAAGAGAGAGAGATGATGGAGAGAGATGGAAAGTAATTAGAGAAATAGTGGAATGGAAAGGAGGAT
>NW_020870803.1:223617-226117 GCF_003789085.1 Penaeus vannamei
AAAGCCGATTAGTTAAGCTCGAGGTTTTAGTTGCGATGTACATTATCGTATTTACGTGTTTTATCGAAGCCTTGTGTAAGAGCATATGGTTATACTGCACAGAGTAAATACAGTGCTGCTTGTATGAGGTTCTAGAGTCGCAACGTGCAGTATATTATACGGGTTGGGGGTTGGAGTTATAGGGCAAAGGGGAAGGGTAGAAGATAATCCTAGACATTTGTGTATAATCCATCTCACCCTGCCTCTGACCTCTCTTACTCCCCTCTTTCTCTAACATTCTAAGGTCGCCTCTCCCCTGTCCCTCCTTCCCTCCCCAAGCCGCTTCCCTCTCCCCTCTCACTACCCCCTCCTTCCCCGCCACGTTCCTTCTCTATTCTCTCTCTCCCTCTCTCCCCTCCTCCCACCTCTTCTCTCCCCTCTCTTGCTCCTGCTCCCTTCCTCTCCCCCTCCTGACCCTTTTCTCCTTCCTCCCTTCCTTCCCTCCCTCTGCCACTGCTTCTCTCCTTCTCTCCTTCCCTCCCACCGCTTCCCTCCCCTCTCACTTGCCTCCTTCCCGACTCCCTGTCTCACTCCCCTCCTTCCCTTTCTTCCCTCTCTCACTTCTCCTCCAAACCCGCCTCTAACCTCTCTTACCCCTCTCCCACCCCATCTCCTCTCTTCTCTTCCTTCCTTCCCCCACCCATCTCTCCCCACTCCCCCTCCTTCCCCTTGCACCCCTCCTCTCCCCCCTCCTTCCCCTCCCTCCTTCACCCTCTCTCCTCACCCCCCTACCTCCTTCCCCCTACCCCTCCCACCCTCCCGCCCATTCCCTCCCCAACCCCCCCATCCACCCATTCACACGCTATTCCATCGTGATAAATGGACTGTCCCGCGGATTACAGCTGGATATTGTTATGGTGATGGACTCACTCCGCGTCTATGGCTCTAATCGCCGTCTCCCGGCCTTCCTCTCGCAGTGTTCTCGGGGGGCTGCTCCTCGGGGACGCTCTCTGCGGACTGGCACCTATGAAGACTTGATGACTGAGAAAATGCCTGATTGACTAAGGGAGTGACTGAATGCCTGACTTGACGAAATGACAAAGACTGGCTGACTTGAAGACTGAGCTGAACTGACTGACTGACTAACTAATTGACTGACTGACTGACAAAATGCCTGATTGACTATAGTGAGAAAGGACTGGCTGACTGAAGGACTAGCTGTCTGACTGACTGACTGACTGACTGACTGGCTAAACGACTGACTATTGACTAAACGACTGATTGACCGACTGACTGAATGGTGGGCTTTTACTGTATACGATATTTTGTACCTGGTTGATATATATATTTGGTGTTTTATTGATTGCGGGTTTTTACAGGTAACGCTGTGATATACTATGTATGAGACCCACAGCTTATAATTAATAAATATTTTTCTTATAATTTCTTTCCATATTCTAAAAATAGTATTATGAACAAGTAACTATCTGCAGGTGAGGTATGTGCAGTACCTGGATATATTGAGTTAAAAAGAAGAACAAAGAAAAGAAAAGAAACATAATCAGGTCGTTCTGAATTTATTACGATCGCAGCAAATATTGAAATCTATTAGTACATCTTTTATCCTTTAAATAACTGAAGATGCTATTAGTATGCGTCGAATAGCATATACAAGACAAGTTTATTACTATGTTTCATATTCTCTATAGTTTTAACAGTGTATTGATCCTTATATACGATACCCCATTTCCGATTCGTCTCTTGTTTATGGGCTTCTTACACACATCCTTCCCTGATCACCGCATTCTCAAGTACCTCCTTCCTCCCCTCCGCCCATTCCGACAGTCATATTGACAATATAACCGCATTACGGCGCCATAACAAGGCCCTGTTATATCCTGCTCATGCAACCGCGAAGTGACCGTTTCACTGTTACTCCTTTACGACCTGGAGGCCATCTTCGCTTTATATCAGGGTTACATTCAAGATTTTACTCCTGGTTTTAGAACCTTCTTGGAGAGGTTCCGCCTGGACTCGGTTTCTATAAATAGAACGCTGCGATGTGAGCTTGTATAATCAATCGCTAATGAAGCACCTGGCAGACAAATAATGAAAATCAGATAATGTATATTACTGTCCCCGGGCTGCCGCGAATCCGATACGCGAAACTAGCCCGAGATAATGATGCAAAACACGTCCCGAGAAAGGGAATGAAGCGTTCGTCTACAACTAAATCATTTCGGGGGATTATTAAGGCTCGAGTTGACACAGACGAACCTGAGATAATTAGTCTCAAACTGATCTCAGCCTGCGCAAATTCAGTCCTTAACTGCCCCGCGAGATTTGAATGATAACGGTTAATTCAATGCCTGGGTTCCTTCTCCCTTGGAGCGAGACGCGCCGCGCTCCCTCGCTCTGTTTGGCTGTCTCTCTCTCTGTCTTGCTGGGCGTGTCTGTCTGTCTGTCTTTATAACTCTGTGTTGGTCTGGTAGTTGGAATGTTTGCTTGTCTCTTGCTGACC
>NW_020870804.1:1432-11432 GCF_003789085.1 Penaeus vannamei
TATATGTATATATACATATATTATATATATGTATATTATATATATGTATATTATATGTATGTATATTATATATATATATATATATATTATATAATATATATATATATATGTATATATATACATACATACATACATACATACATACATACTACATACATACATACATACATACATACATACGTACACACATACATACATACACACACATACATACATATTTACATACATACATACATACACATACATATTATATACAAATTTATATATACATATATACATATATACATATTTATATATACATATATACATATATACATATATTTATTGTATACATATATACATATACACACAACCACACACACACAACCACACAACACACCACACACGCACAACCACACACACACAACCACACTCACACAACCACACACACACAACCACACACACACAACCACACACACACAACCACACACACAACCACACACACACACAACCACACACACACACACAACCACACACACACACACACAACCACACACACAACCACACACACAACCACACACACAACCACACACACACACACACAACCACACACACACACAACCACACACACACACAACCACACACACACACAACCACACACACAACCACACACAACCACACACACACACACAACCACATACACACAACCACACACACACACAACCACATACACAACCACACACACACACAACCACACACACACACAACCACATACACACAACTACACACACACAACCACATACACACAACCACATTACACACAACACACACACACAACCACACACACACAACACACACAACAACCACACACACACAACCACACACACACAACCACACACACAATCACACACACACATCACACACACACAATCCCACACACACAATCCCACACACACAATCCCACACACACACACAACCACACACACACACAACCACACACACACACAACCACACACACACAACCACACACACACACAACCACACACACACACACAACCACACACACACACCACACACACCACAACCACACACACACACAACCACACACACACACAACCACACACACACACACACAACCACACACACACACACACAACCACACACACACACAACCACACACACACATAACCACACACACACACACACACACAACCACACACACAACCACACACACACACACAACCACACACACACACAACCACACACACACACACAACCACACACACACAACCACACACACACACACACACAACCACACACACAACCACACACACACACAACCACACACACACACACACAACCACACATACACACACACAACCACACACATACACCACAACCACACACACACACACCACAACCACACACACACACACACAACCACACACACACACACACAACCACACACACACCACACAACCACACCACACACACACACAACCACACACACACACACACACAACCACACACACACACACACAACCACACACAACCACACACACACACACACACACACAACCACACACACACATACAACCACACACACACACACAACCACACACACACACACACAACCACACACACACACACCACCACACACACACACACAACCACACACACACACACACACAACCACACACACACGCAACCACACACACACACACAACCACACACACACACACAACCACACACACACACACACAACCACACACACACACACACAACCACACACAACCACCCACACACAACCACCCACACACACACAACCACCCACACACACACACAACCACCCACACCACACAACCACCCACACACACACACACAACCACACACACACACAACCACACACACACACAACCACACACACACACAACCACACACACACACAACCACACACACACACAACCACACACACACACAACCACACACACACAACCACACACACACACAACCACGCACACACACACAACCACACACACACCACACAACCACACACACACACAACCACACACACACACAACCACACACACACACACAACCACACACACACACAACCACACACACACACAACCACACACACACACACAACCACACACACACACAACCACACACACACACAACCACACACACACACACAACCACACACACACACAACCACACACACACACAACCACACACACACACACAACCACACACACACACAACCACACACACACAACCACACACACACACACCACACACACACACACACACACACACAACAACCACACACACACACACACACACACACACACACACACACAACCACACACACACACAACCACAACACACACACACACACACACACACACACACACACACACACACACACACACACACACACACACACACACACACACAACCACACACACACACAACCACACACACACACAACCACACACACACAACCACACACACGCACAACCACACACACACAACCACACACACATACACAACCACACACACACACACATACACAACCACACACACACACAACCACACACACACACAACCACACACACACAACCACACACACATACACAACCACACACACAACCACAACCACACACACACAACCACACACACACAACCACAACCACACACACAACACAACCACACACACAACCACAACCACACACACAACCACAACCACACACACACAACCACAACCACACACACAACCCCCCCCCACACACACACAACCCCCACACACACACACAACCCCCCCCACACACACACAACCCCCCCCCCCCCACACACACACAACCCCCCCCCCACACACACACACAACCCCACACACACACACAACCCCACACACACACACAACCCCACACACACACACAACCCCACACACACACACAACCCCACACACACACACACAACCCCCCCACACACACACAACCCACCCCCCCACACACACACACACACAACCACACACACACACCACACACACACACACACACACACACACACACACACACACACACACACACACACACACACACAACCACACACACACACACACACACACACACACACACACACACACACACACCACACACACACACACACACACACACACACAACCACACACACACACACAACAACCACACACACACACACAACCACACACACACACACACAACCACACACACACACACACACAACCACACACACACACACAACCACACACACACACACAACCACACACACACAACAACCACACACACACACACACAACCACACACACACAACCACACACACACACACACAACCACACACACACACACACAACCACACACACACACACAACACCACACACACACACAACCACACACACACACACAACCACACACACACACACACACACACACACACACACACACACACACACACACACACACACACACACACACACACACACACACACAACCACACACACACACACACACACACACACACACACACACACAACCACACCACACACACACAACTACACACACACACACAACACACACACAACCACACACACACACACACACACACACACACACACACACACACACACACATACACACACACACACACACACACACACACACACACACACACACACACACACACACACACACACACACACACAAACACACACACACAAACACACACACACAGATATATATTAGTTTATATAAATTATATTTGATGTATATTGATATGCCAAGAAATTATGAGAATTTAGTGAGTGACCAATTGTATGAAACTACAAATGCTGCTCTAGCTTAACCCAGTGCCGCAGGAAAGTTTTGTGTTCACTGTAGTACTGTTCTGTCTGATGGCTCTACACATAGATGGCTCTGCCAGTGCTTAGCCACAAAAGAGTCATTTAGTATACCTCATGACCATCTAATTGCTCCTTTAGAGGAGTAAAGGGGAAAAATGTTTTTTTATCTAAACCTGTTGATAATTACTTTTATCATGAACATCATAATTACTGTATTGTTATTAACATTACTAACAGCAATGTTATAAAAAATCAAGGAAAATGATAAACAGGGCTTCTTAATTTTCAAGTTATAACAAAGTATTTGTAAATAAGTTTTATACGAGTTACACAAAGGGTGTTAGTCTGTTCCAGTAAAAAGGAATTATGGTGACCTATAGCTTTATACTTTGTATTGAATTTTTGTTGAGAATGTATTTCCCCATTAATCTCTTAGATCTGCAGTTCCTTCAGGTTGTCAGTCCCAATGGTCACAATTAGTTTGATTTTTCAAGTTTCAGCAAAGCAGATTTTAAGAGCATGATTTTATTTACAGAATAGATATATATAACTGTCATGTGTCATATTTATGCTGGACAAAGGTGTCATTCCCAAAATAGAAAATGTGTGTTGTAGAGGGGGATATGGGGGAGGAAGAGATGAGGTATTTGGCTGGATGAAATGCACAGTACAGCACCAAAATTACAGATTTACATTTGCTTAGATGTAGGATTGTTTGGTGGGTATGTTTAGGGGCATTGTGGCTGTGTACTAAATTTATTATTTGATACTACTTGCATTTTATAGTATAAAAGAAGCTGAAAATTGACTGGGCAGTTTTTTGTGCAATATAGTGCAGAGTCATGTCACATAGAATTTCTAGGATTTAAGAAACACTATGGTTGTTATATTGAAGTTATGAATTTCATTTACTTTTGCAGACCTGCTCTCTTAAGAAGTGGAGTTTCCCAAGATCTTCTGCTTGGACGTTGGAGACTGACCCTAGAGCTGTTTGGTAGAGTCTTCATAGATGATGTTGGAGCTGAACCAGGCTCTATCATTGCCCAGCTAGGAGGATTCCCAGTCAAAGAAGCCAAATTTAGACGGGAAATGGAAAAGTTGAGAAATTGCCAGCAGCGTGATTTGAATCTGACAAAGGTAAGTTCATCTTTCCTTTACCAACTGCATTTGAATATCATTTTTATTTCACTTCATTCTATACCATTGCTCTAAATGGAAGTGTTTCCCATTGATCCAGAAGCTAGGTGTTACTTGAATGTGTGAAGTCCATGCAAGCACTGAGATACGTTTAGTTATATTTGTATGTTTGCAGAGTTTACTTTTTTCTTCTTTTTTCATTATTGATGAATTTAGTGAATATCAATAGTGAAATTCAAATTTGAATTGTTTAGGCAATGATTTTAAGGGGGATTTATCTACCACTAACATTATCTAACTAAGATTACTATATATAAAAGATTAACATGTCCACATTTTTTGCTTCATTTCATTAAATGCACAGAGACTGATATTTCTTTTTTTATTTTCACTAAGGAACATTTTCCCAGGCATATGATAAAGGATTTTACTTAAAGCTGATAAACAACTAATTATTTTATAATTTATACACATTCTGAATACATGTATCATTTGTATATTGTCTTTGTTTCCAAAATAATTATAGTTACCTGTTCCAACCAGATCGACCGTGAGAGAGGACAGTTGATCACCCAGACATTCAAGGAACTCAACACTCAGTACAACAACTATCACCGTCGAGGAACACAGTCATCACCACCCTTGGCTGTTAACCGAGTTAAAGTGACATTCCGTGATGAGCCAGGGGAAGGCTCTGGTGTTGCTAGATCATTTTACACAGCCATTGCAGAGGCCCTGTTGTCAGGGGAGAAACTCCCGAGCCTGGAATCTTGCCAGGTGAGGCCAAAAGAAGTATGTTACCTGCTCATTATGTTCCTTAGGCTTGTAACTTAACCAACATTTTGTGCATGTTTTTATTTCTTTCCATTTAAGATAGATGTCAATTTACCCTTTTTATCTGTTTTAATATTCATTAAAAAATGCTTTTACTAGTCTTTTGTTTGATGTAATGCCTCTTTTGATATTTACTAATTTCATCTCTGTTCTATATTTTCTTTAACCTTGATAGTAATTCTCAAAGACTAGGTAATATTTATGTGTGCTTCTTAAATTTTATACCTTTTGGTTGACAGGTTTAAGAGCGATAGATTATTTTCTGCACTGATTTTCATTACTTTCTTCTATTTATTTATTTATTTATTTATTTATTTGTCCTCTGAAAAGGCCCTTTATGAGGAAGTTGACAAATATTTTTCATTGATATTACTTGCTTTTCAGGTTGGATTGCCTGTAGTTCGGTATAGTCTATATGGTCAGTACAAGGGGCGAGACAGAGATCGTCGCCAGGGAGCCTCGTCATCAAGGTCATTGCAGAGAAGAGATGCCCGCAAGACGCTCTCTGTAGATGCGCGACCCTTCTACATGACGGGCGAGGGCAGTAGTAATGAACACTTACCATCAAATATGCTACAGATTGGTGAAGCCTTGTTCCCAAAGGTGCAGAGTCTTAGACCAGTAAGTAATACTCATTATTATTATTATTATTTATTATTATTATTATTTGATTTTATTTATTATTTTTTTTTTAAGTCACTGAGTACTTTTTATAAATCTGAGTAAGTTACATAAGTTCAGCAGAAATATAACTATTGAAAATTTTCAGTCTTTGGCAAGCAAGATCACAGGGATGCTTCTAGAACTGACACATGCTCAGTTGCTCCTTCTGTCTGCAAGCGAAGATGCCCTGCGCCAGAAAGTAGACGAGGCAGTGGATCTTATCCTTGCTCAGGGTCGTGACCACACACCAGAATATTCTCCATCCCATCAAGGCAAGTTCTTTTTTCTAAGAAATGGTTTAGTGTGTTAATTAGATGCCCTAATAAGCGAAAATGATTGCTTTTTACTTATTTCCACACCATTTTGGGCTTGCATGGTAGTGAAATTACTAATTTGGACTGTGCTTCCAGATACAGATGAAGGTGGGGAGGAACCTGAGGATGCAAGTGCTCCCCTTTCTACCAGCCAGGGAAAAGAGGATTCTACTCTCCTCGCCAGGGTCGCCCAACTCCCGAGAGACTTAATGCCTTCCGCAATGTTGGCAGGTACAGTACATTATTTCTCAAGTTGTTGTGATCAATGACATGCATGTTGTTCCTATTTATATTTATTATTATTATTATTATTATTAGTTTTTTTTACTTATATATTTTTTCTCCACACCAACAGGTTACTTGGGTTATGCCTGTTGCAGAATGAATTGTGCCCAATCTACCTAAACCGCCATGTCCTCAAGTACATCCTAGGACGCCCCATTCGTTTCCATGACTTGGTTTTTTGACCCTGTCATGTATGAAAGCTTGCGAAAGCTGGTGCTGGATGCAGAGAACAAAGACACCGGAGCTGATGTGTTCAAAGCTCTGGACCTTACCTTCAGGTGATTTTTGTTATTGGTTTTCAGATGTTTATCTTTGTCGTCATTGTCATCAAATACACCATAATCATATACATCATGATCATCAATCATCATCCATCATCCATCATCATCAGTCACCATCAGTCATCATCATCATCATGGCATTTGTATAAACATTCTTTATTTTGATTGTGGTTTGTTTAACTGCCCCTTTCCCATTCACATACACATACACATACACATCAACAAGTGCCTAGTCACTAAGGAGTCAAATACTAAGACTACCTATCTCACCTGCTAACCTCATTTTCTTGATTTTTGGAAACATTCTCTTTTATCTTGTATTGTTATTAGTAATGTTCACTGCATTAACCCATCAACTGAGGTATTAGATATTGGCTAGTGGACAGCAATGTGGATTAGTGGCACTCAGTTGGTAGTTTCCTGTTTGCATCTGGCTCCCTTGGTATTTCAAGCACAATGATAGTTACCTAATAACTTGTAGTTGTATTTTATAAACAAAATTATGAAAAGTGAACCTTTCCCTTCTCTCAAAGTGCCTGTATCAAATATTGACGCCAAACGAATGATGTTGCTACTTTTGAGTTCCCTCTTGATGAAATAATGACTTGGGGTTTGTTGTTATTTAGTGTCATCTGCAACTAGGTCCACCGTAGCCATTGTGGGATTTTGTTGCCTTTGAGACCAAAGGATTAACAGTTATAATGTCTTTGATAATAATAACAGCATTGATATTGATAACTTTAGTAAAGAAAAATATCTGAACACGCAAGGGAAGGAGAAATCAGGTGAGATCATGAGTTCTACTAATTGACTCCCTAGTGGCTGACCACCTGTGGAGCCATCTACAAGTATAGATATTTCACAAAACAAACTACAATGAACATTACATTTTCCCAATGGCAGGTAGTAAGCTTAATCATTAATCCACAATTGACAAAGATGAATAATGTGTTCTTTCTATTTTTCAGCATTGATGTAATTCCTGAAGAAGGTGGCACAAATATAGAACTGATTAGTGGTGGCAGAAATGTGGAGGTGACAACAGCTAATGTATATGACTATGTCCGCAAGTATGCAGAGTATCGCATGGTAAAATCTGAAGAGAAGGCCCTACAGGTATGACATTCACTGTAATTTAATTTTTGTTCTTTGCTAATTTGATCTGAATTTCATGGAGATTTTGCATGATGGACATATTGATAAATGAGCTGGGGTTAGAATGGAAGCCATAACTTAGGATTATTGCATATAATACTGAACAAGTATATACTATTCAAGTATCCATAATAGTGTATTGATAAATTCTTTGGGACATATGTTATGAAGTAAACCTCCTGTTGCAGAATATTCGTGATGGTGTATTCGATGTAATCCCAGGAGGATCCCTAGATTCCCTAACAGCTGAAGACCTGAGGCTGTTGTTAAATGGGGTTGGGGACATCAATGTAGCTACACTTATATCCTATACGTCTTTCAATGATGAGAGTGCGGAATCATCAGACCGTCTTCACAAGTTCAAACGGTGGCTATGGTCTATAGTTGAGAAAATGACAAACCAGGAAAAGCAGGACTTGGTATGTATATTTTTATTATGGTATTTTTAAACTTACTTTTAGCATTCTCTATGATTCCTTTTTAGCCAAATGTTATTTTCGATTACTATTTAGTCATAGTAATATTTGTAAGTGGTGAATGTCTTTTATTGATGCTTTCAGTATACCATTTGATATATAATACAATATATCCTTTAACAGTAATGTACTAAGCACAATTTTCCCTTGATCACAGGTATACTTCTGGACCGGTTCTCCTGCTCTGCCCGCCTCAGAAGAAGGATTCCAGCCAATGCCATCTGTCACTATCAGACCAGCTGACGACTCGCATCTACCTACAGCAAACACTTGCATTAGCCGCCTATATATTCCTTTGTATTCTACTCGTGCTATTTTGCGATCTAAACTGTTGTTAGCCATCAAGACTAAAAACTTTGGCTTTGTGTGAGTGTAACCCAAGAAGCTTAAAATTTGTGGCAGACTTTGAACCATGTTGAATTATAATAAAGCAGTTAGTGACTAATGAACGTCTAAGGGAACATGAATTGTGTATGGTGACTGCAAGCGAGACAGATGGAGTCGAGTGAGCAAATAAACAAGATGATTTTGGGAGTGCTGGTCATATGGCATAGGAATTTGAAAATTCTTTGGCTTACTAGTGTTGTGCCTGTACGAAAGAACTATTATTTTGTGTGATTGGAATCTGTGGCCTCCAGGTTTGGCTGGCTAGACTTAAATCTTGTGTGCATTCCCTGATTTCAAATAAATGAAATTCATATTCAGCTATTTGAAATGATGTGAAAAATAGTTTCCTTAAAAGCTATTATCTGGTTATTGTTAAAGTGTGTAAGCAGTGTGTATTGAAATAAAAAAAAGAAGAAATTCCATTGTTGTACAATAGCCAAGTAGATATGAGTAAAATCTTGACCAGCTTCCTTTGTGTATCTTTCCTTGTTTCCCAGAAAATCAAACAAAAATGTACATGCACCAAGTAAGGACATAGAGTATGAACTTCCAAATTTCCATCACATTTAATCAGTTAACATGCTCAGTGCACGATAAAGCTGATGATCC
>NW_020870804.1:16884-19384 GCF_003789085.1 Penaeus vannamei
GGAAGAGAGAGTAGAGAGAGACGAGCAGAGAGAGAGAGCGAGAGAAGAGGAAGATGACAAGAGAGACAGAGAAAGACAGAGAGAGAAAAAAAGAAAGGAAGAGAGAAAGGAAAAGAAAGAAGAAAGAAAGAAAAAGAAAAAGAAAAGAAAGGAGAAAACAAGAAAAAGAAAAAGAAAGAGCAAAAAAAAAAAAAAAAAAAAAAGAAAAGGAAAAAAAGAAAGAGAGAGAGTATGTCACAGCTGAACCTCACTTTTTCTCAAGGGCTTGCTGCATCCCGCCAAGGTGCGTCTCCGAGAAGTACGTCCGCTCAGCCAGTTCCACAGACATGCTTGAGTTCGACTCCTTGAATGTCGTGTAAAAGTTGATTTTGAGATCGGGAGACATTATCACCCTGTAATTAGAGGACGAAAGAGTTGTTGGTTTCTGAAAGGCGATATTAAGAAGATGTGTTTGTTTTGGATGGTAAGAAATGAGTCCTAGATGCTGCACGGACGGTAATGTGGTTGCGAACAGTAGCTGCGATAGGAAAATGTAACGTGAGAGTCTTATATAGAAGTAAAATTGTCTTCTATTTGTTTCACATAGTAACCTACCAGTTAAAAATATGGTTTATCAGAATGCATATTTCAACTGCATGAACTCTGACAGACAGGTAATGCCACTACTTCATTATGATACGATCTCTCTATCTCCATTTATTATTTCTTTCTCTCTCTCTTTTTATCCTTTCTCTCTCTCTCTCTCTCTCTCCTTTTATTCTTTCTTTCTCTCTCTTTTTATACCTTCTCTCTCTCTCCTTTTATTCTTTCTTTCTCTCTCTCTCTCTTTTTATTCTTTCTTTCTCTATCTCTCTCCTTTTATTCTTCTTTCTTTCTTCTTCTCTCTCCTTTTATTCTTTCTTTCTCTCTCTCCTTTATTCTTTTTTCTCTCTCTTTTATTCTTCTTCTCTCTCTCCTCTCCTTTTATTCTCTCTCTCTCTCTCTCACTTAGCGGAGGTCCTGAGGAGGTCCCTGAGGCCTTCGACCCGCGGGGGATATTTGGGGATGGTGAGGAAGGCGGTGAGGTTGCCGCGGTAGGCCGAGCCCAGGACGAAGGCCACGACCAGCCAAGAGGCCACCAGGACGCGGGTTGAGGACACGGTTGGAAGGGAGAAGCTTTGGCCGAGCAGAGTTCCGAACACTTGCTCCGTCGCGGCAAGGAGGCTGAATTTCTCCTTCGCTTCGCGTCGCATTCGAGATTTGGTCAGCTGGTGAATGAACGCAAGAAAGTGAGAGCTATTTTTTTTTTCTCTTACAAAATGGTCTTCCAGTTCCAAATGGTCATTGCCACACCTTTACATCAATCCTTTCCCTTAATAATTACATCCCTAAATCATCCAATCCCTCCTTTTCCCATTCTATTTTTCTAACATCGACTAAACAAAGCTCATACCAAGAAGAACGTCGCTGGAACTATAACAAGCAGCGCCATGATGGAGGCCCACACCCTCTCGCCAAGGGGGTAGTAGAGGTTCTGCCAGCGAGGCTTCAGCTCGGGCTTGGCCATGCAGAAGGTGAGCGTGGCTTCCTCGATCATGAAGGTGTAGTCGTAGCGCAGAGCCAGGTGGGGCAGGAGAGCCAGCTTCTGCGGACTGATTAGGGCTCGACGGTACAGCACGTGGTCCATCCTCTGGAAATTGATTGTATTAACAGTCGGTCGTATGAGTGAGGCATTACACGCCGAAAGCCTATTTGCAGTTGGTGTCTCCGTTAGTTTCATGTTTGTAACCACTGGTACTTTCAGTTGATTTGAAGCAGGGCAGCATTCCTCTTGTAGGCGCTGATGGGCGCCCTTTTATCAGAAATAAGAAGAAAAGCATGCAATGTTTTGCTTGTGTGGATAATGATATTGATATGTGAATTTCTAACCATATATATATATATATATATATATATATATATAGTATATATATTATGGTGTGTGTTGTGTGTGTGTGTGTGTGTGTGTATGGTATATATGTATACATTACATATATATGCATATATTTATATGTATATATATATATATATATATATATATAATATATATATATATATATATATATTGTGTTGTGTGTGTTTGTGTGTATTTATATAAGTGTATGTATATGTGCATTGTGCACGTGTGTTTAAGCGTGCGCACCTGTATCTGTGTCTACGTGCACACACACGCCCCAACAAATGGCTCCTACTAACGTCCTTGCTGACCCTCGCGGGCAGCGCCTCGCCGATGGCGAAGTTGAGGTGGCCGGCGATGGCCTCCAGGATGCGAATGCCGCGCCCGTACAGCCTGGTGTACTCCGTGCCGTTGGGCGCCACCACCCTCTCCTGCATCATGACGGGCTCGAAGGGCCAGATGGCGATGGGCAGGGCCGCGCCGTGGAAGCTGCGGGACGGATGTTGCATGGCAGTGGTCAGAGAGATGCATAGTCAACTAAAATGCTTTTTGATAATAGAAATATAACAATAGATGGAACACCGC
>NW_020870804.1:24384-26884 GCF_003789085.1 Penaeus vannamei
TAATAATCATGATTTTTGCCAGAGGAGGAATTGGGAAGGCATTTCAGTTGTGTGGGAAATGGGAAATGACGTACCCTATACTGCAGCATACTCCATACCCTTGATATACTGCATATTTGAATAGAAGAATGACGTAATAGTATTCCCCTGTGTCAGAGCGTTTATCCATTCTCGATTTTCTCCCATTTAGCTATTTTGCATACGTGGCGACGTGGGTATTATTTCCGGCAAAGCTTTCAGTACCATTTAAATCTAGGGATTATATTTGTTTAATTACAGTTAATGAAACATATTTGTTTTATAAATTATTTCCATTATCGCCTCTGTGAGAAAAGGTATAAAGATAGAATTTATGATCAAATTATAGTTTAAATCGTGTGTGGGGGATTGGTTTAGCTTGGGATTGCAGTGTGACCTGGCAAAATGCAAACCAACATCCTTGAAGTTGTTTTGTGTGGACAGTCATGCGAGGTCATATTCGGAAGCAGGGTGGTCAAATTTTTCTCAGATGACGCGGTGGTGGTGTCACATTGTATGTCGTTTTTATTATAATTTGACAGCCATTATTTATAACAAAGATCTCATAATTATGATTAATATTTGTATTTGCCTTATATAGCGGCATACTACACACACACACACACACACACACACACCACACATATGTGATTCATATACATACATACATACATACACACACACATATATATATATATATATATATATATATATATATATATGTGTGTGTGTGTGTGTGTGTGTGTGTGTGTGTGTGTGTGTGTGTGTGTGTGTGTGTGTGTGTGTGTGTGTGTGTGTATCCATTTATGTACGTGCACACACATGTGCATGTGAACGTACGCATTATTTCATATAAAAACTATTGATATATCACATACATCACCAGTAACATCAGCTCTCATATCATGGGGTAATCATGATCTTATCCAGTTCTTCCTTTCAAGATCTACACGTAGTTCGCTCAACGCTGGTGAATATCTATTTAACACTACCTGTTAAAATGCAAACTCTGTCGTAACTGCCCATTGAAACGAACTTGGCTACGATGACATTTATATCACGAATCTGCAGAAAAATCAATAAAACGGTTCGGAATATGAGAGATATATGCAAATGAATGATGACTGCATACAAGGTATTCATCCTTGGTAACAAAAAGTCATTTACATACCAATCATTCCATTTAGTAATTCTATAATACGAGGACAGTTGATATGCGATAAATAAGGAAGTAATTTTAGACGAGTTTTTATTATCTACACTATTTCCATGCGGCTGCGGATGTAGATTCGTTGTGCGCATTTCATACTTCATCTTAAATGTAGTTGCAGGATCGGAGCCATGAAGCAGAGAACATAAAAGAAATTCTTTAAACATTTAAAATTTTCCGGCATCGTATTTCGACCTCGCCAATATCCTCTGACCTTTCCATTGAATTGATTGTTTCGCTAACGAGCACCGGTAACTGCTGGTCGTTACTGAATTCTGATTGTCTCGAAGGCTTAGAACGTAAATGTGAACATCAAAGCTGTCATATTTTTCTATGACGGAGAGCTGGATTAACCGTCTGAAAGAGGAGGCGTATCAGTGGTTATATATGGTATTAATTAATCTGATATTTATAATCTGCTTTCTCTTCATTGGTTAACCATCATCTTAATGGGGTTAACTAACACGGCGTGAACTTGTCCTTCTACTGTATTGTTTTATAACCATTCTTTAACAGACGAATACCGAAAAACGTTACATTATGAAGATACGTTGATGGAATCTGATAGATAATCAGATAAATTAATCTAGGAACAGAATAAGAGGACTTAACACACCTCGGAAATCAACGTTACTTCAACTTAACGAGAAACATAAACGCAGCATTATCATATGAATTTCAAAAGCATCAATACGAGCCTTTGCCAGGAAAGAGGACCAGACGCCGTCGGTGAGCGGGCGCACAGCCTCCTCGCGCGGCGTCAGGACCGGGCCTCGCTGCAGGGTCGCGGACTCTATGGCGACCAACCAGACGCAGGACCCGCGAGGAGAGAAGACAGAGAAAATATTGAGAAAGATAGATAGATAGATAGATAGAGAGAGAGACTTAAATATAAATGCATGTATACGTATACTCATACATATATAAGCCTATAATCCCAGCACGGAAAACTCTTAAATGATAGAACTCTCGACCTGCCTTGCATTTGAGACAGAGATGAGATAAATTTCACCAGCTGAGAATATTTTGACAGTCAACGAAATATGTCATTTTCGCTGTCTGAGAACGTTTTTGCCTGTCTGAGAACATTCGTGGATATCGCCCCCCGGTATGTCATATTACATCCTACAATTATTAATCCTTGATCTGTGCTCACAAGTTTTAAAAGTCCTAGAGTATCTTTACCACCCGCACGTCATCCTCAGCTCCTGCTCAATATGACAGAAGAGTAAACAAGTGTGCTAGTTCAACCTCAATAATACGGCAAACTCA
>NW_020870804.1:31884-34384 GCF_003789085.1 Penaeus vannamei
CAAACGTTCTATTAGGATCCGTACGATACTTCAAGCGCTCTATTAACAATTGGTTCTCACGGTGATTTCCAAGCGTTCCATTAGGATTTACTACGAATTCCCTAACTTTCTACTGGATTCCTCGTGTTTTATCACGATTTGCCAGAAAGTTTTAAGCGTCTATTGAATATTAATAGGAATCTACACACATAATGGGGTATTATCAGGAATTTTGAGATATTAGGAATTGATAACAATCTTCACATGTTCTGTTCGTAATTAGTTTTAGTTTACGTTAAAGAAGAATCTTAATGTTAATTTCCATAGAAAAACATTATAACCACCAATAATTGATACATACATATATATCAAGCAATATTTAACTTTATATTGTATAATAGAGTCTTGATGCGCACACATAGTATCCAAGTAAAATTTAGATGCGTTCTTTGTATTTTTCTTGAATCAGTTAAACTTGCTAATGTCATCTAACAGCTGTCGTAGAAAGCATGATATTTCGCATGGCAGCTCAGATAAAGGTTTTGTGGTTTCCTTTTGTTTTCCTAAGCTTATTTTTCATTTCTATTTTTTTTTTTTCATTTCCATCCTGAAACCCAGTTGTCTGTTTATAACTCTTTATCTTTATATACATACATACATATATATATATATATATGTATATATACATATAAATATATATATATATATATATATATGTGTGTGTGTGTGTGTGTGTGTGTGTGTGTGTGTGTGTGGTGTGTGTGTGTGTGTGTGTGTGTGTGCGTGTACAGAGAGAGAGAGAGAGAGAGAGAGAGAGAGAGAGAGAGAGAGAGAGAGAGAGAGAGAGAGAGAGAGAGAGAGAGAGAGAGAGAGAGAGACCTATGATATTAAAGTAGCTGACGATGGTAAGGTCCGAGAATTTCATTTTGGTAACTACTTATCAGCTGATTTTCTACAGGCCTCCGATTCAGAAGTGACTAAATTTGACCCATGTGCACTTACATACTTTAACCGCTACTGAAGAAAACGTAAGAATCTGTGTCTGCAGTTTTGTTGAATTGAAAACAATCTTTCTATGATAATCCATGTTTCTCATCCATGAAAGATATTTTTCACGTTACATCAATGACAATAATGCGCATCGGGACACAACGAGGAAATTAATGTTGAGAAATGAAGGCCTACTCACTGACGGAGCATCATGAAAGTCCATGAGTCTAAAAAAAATCCGATTTACATACTGGTATTCAAGAGTTATATTTTTTAAAATGCATGCCATGTTCGTACAATGGTTGAAATTCAAGATTCATCCTGTGTTATTGTGGACTTTTAGTTTTGACATTTCAGAACAAACAAAATAAATTCAAAGTATTCTGTAAATGTACAGCTGTTACTTGCACGAGCTTGATCTAATATTTCTGAAAGCGAATGAACAACCTGGAACGTCGATGGATTCAATAATTATAACAATAATAATTTTAATAACAACAATAATAATAATAATAATAATAATGATGATGATGATGATACCGACCTTGGCTATTTCGGATGTCGACCTATTCATAAGAAGCAAATTCGGTTCGCTGTTCTGGCCACACTGTTCGACGGAAACAATCTTCTGGTCCAGTTCACGCTACGTTTACACAGTCTCCCTTCACCCAGACCTACAATTTTGTATTTAGATGTAAGGTTTTCACAGATGAATGAGTTTTCGTTATTGTGTTGGAATTCTATTTGTATGGATCGAATTTACACACGTTGGGCAGCCATTATAAAGGAAGCGTATGTGAAATTATCCTTGTTTGTCATCCATTTTGACCGTTAAGAATCACACTTTCAAATGAACTTTATGAAGGCTAATAAGCAATTTAGATTTTCTTTCATGTGTAAGAGTAATAAACTGAAATGAAGCGATGGTATATCTGTCAATTTAGGGGATAAGTTCATACATACATGACAAGCAATATATAGGAAGATTCATGAGCAAGTGATTCCGTGCCACAACCCAACCGGACACAGAATTTTATGATTCTGGTCGCTTTCAGGCAAATTTTGACAGATAATGAGAAGCTATAGAAATGGATACGTATGAGATTATTTACTTTACAGTTCAAATGGGGACAAAAAATATTAATTTTACACAGACTACAGCATCACATTCCAAAATACTGGTTCGATTTGTGCTTTGTTGCTGGTTAATGTTCAGCCAGTATAGCTTAAAAAAAATGTATTTCGCAATTATATGAAATGAGAGAAAATCTGCATCATCAGAGAAACGATTATGAATGTGTCAGTTGTGAACAATTTAGTGAAATCTGAAAAAAAACTAAGTGGAAAAGGTTGAATACGTTATTATATATTTTATAAATTAAGTATATAAACATAAATTGGTGAATATAGATCCATGTCGAGAGAGAGAGAGAGAGAGAGAGAGAGAGAGAGAGAGAGAGAGAGAGAGAGAGAGAGAGAGAGAGAGAGAGAGAGAGAGAGAGAGAGAGAAAGAGAGAGAGAGAGATGTATG